>CATNWA010003592.1:0-18347 GCA_951230385.1 Staurois parvus | reverse complement strand
TCTGGTATGGATATTGAGGGGGGACCCACGCTGTTTTTTTTTTTAATTTCAGTGTGGAGTTCCCCCTTAATATCCATACCAGACCTGAAGGGCTTGGTAAGGATGAGAGGGGGACCCACGCTGTTTTTTTTTTTTTTTTTTTTTATTGCGGACCTTTATTATTACATTCAGCTGTCAAAATAAATATTATCTAGACCTTTGAAATAAGTAAAATCATTACAGAAATAATTATAAAGGATAAGAAACAAAAATAGAATCACTAGAAACTAAGGAAATCTAATTAGATTTACATAAGATATTTGCCGAGTGCTGTTTATTAAACACAATAGTCACGAGCCGAGTGCCGGCTGTCAGAGGAATCCACAGTAAGATTCACTATTAGTCAGTGGCTAAAAAACAAACGCCCATGGCAGAAGTCTAAAATGTGTTCTGCACATGCTCAGTTGTATCTGCCAAAGACACTGCACTTACGGGCGTCTAGATTTTTACTCTGTGTCGATTTCCTTCAAAAAAACGATTTTTAACACATTCTTAATTTTTTTGGAAATAGCAGATATTGTTTAAAGTGAAGTCCTGATATTTGGCAAAGCAAATTTCTAAGTGAACATGTCTCTGCAGTGATTTTTCATGGTGTTAGACGTGCTTCTTAGCAAGTCTGCTTTTGTGAGTCTGATTCCGGGCGTGTGTCTTTTTTGTGAATTAGATTTGGGCGTCTGCTTATGGGCTCTGCTCAATAGTGAATTAGGTTGCAGGTAAAAAATAGACGGACGCCCATGAAAATTGGGCTTAAGCCCATAAATATGCGCCCACGCCCAATAGTGAATCAGGGCCTTAGAGTCCATGATTTGGTGATAATCCATAAAAGGCAGTAAGACCATGCAAGTCCTCAGGTCCCAAACTCTACAGACAACCCCGACTTCTCCCCACCGACAGATGGGGCACAAGCCATCAGAGTACCGGCCACATCTTTGGCAGTCTTTCCCCAACTGACCTCCTGGGGAACTAGGTGAGCCCCTTTTATGTAATATGGCCTGCGAAAGAGTGAGAAAGAGTGGGAAATCCAACCAATAATATTTAGCCTTCCTTTTCAGATGCACCAACCTAGCAGGTCAATGAAGACAAATGTTGCAGAAGGACACATTGTAAACACAGTTCACCCAAATAATCCCAGAGCATGAACAATGCAAAAGAAAAATGTTTAACCTTTGGAAGCACCTGCTTACCTGTTAGTGATTAAATGTGTGAGGATGGAGACTAAGGAATAAAAGCTGTGTGTGAACTATGCAAACCAAGAAAGAACGTCAATTAAAGAAGAACTGTCCAGTAAATTTTCTGCATAGCTTTATGAAAAAAATTTACAATGTATATATATATATATATATATAATATATATATATATATATATATATATATAATAATACACAGCATATATTTTATATATATATATATACAAAAAAATAAAAAAATATATATATATATATATATAATATATAAAAGCCACACAAAAAAATTTTACAAGTCTGCATTAATACCTTTATGAAAAAATACACAATTGTGTACATTTTATAAAAAGTTGTACAGTTTATTGTAAAAAAGCAGCTAGGCTTCTTATCACTACTCTTTATAACATTTTCATTTTAGAAAATACAACATTTAATACATGAATAAAGTAAATAAAAATGATGCTGTGCTGCTCATCCTACATGAACAATCTTCCCACAAAACAGTGATAAGTGATATTAAACAATAAATACTCTACAGCGGTGCTGACCCTACTAATACAAATATAAAACTAAAAAATAAACACCATGTAGAGGTACATATCCTGTTAGATATAGTATAAAATATTATATTTATTATTCACATGTATTTGTTTTTTCACTTGATATACCCTTGTGTTGGTATTTATTGTCAACGTATTTCATTTTGTTATCGTTCCTTTGTTTTATTAAGTACTGTATATTATCACTTTACACATAAACGTCACTTGGTATATTATTTACAATGGCTATGAGTGTTTTTGCCTCTGGTGGGTGTTTACACCTCAATATTATTATATTGAGATTCACTGAGTATTTTATTTACATTCACTTGTTCTATACTATATCTAGCAGAATAGCACCTCTGCATTGTGTTTATTTTTGTATTAGTGGGATGGCACCTCTGTAGGGTTTTTATTGTTTACTATCACTATTAAAGTGTTACTAAACCCACAATAGTAAAATCAGTCTGTATATGCAGTAAAGTATGCTTGTTATACTTACAGTAGAACCTAAAGGGTTAACCCTCCACATTGTGTAAAAATTATGTTTGATCCTGACTTCTCTGTTCCTTCCCTTCTTCCAGTGTCTCCTAAATATCTGCTGATATAACAGAGGCTTGGGGGCAAGCTGCATATGCTCAGTTTGGTGTGTATTGCTAGAGAGTTTTTTGCTTCTTGTGAGAGTGCCCGTGATAAGCACAGGGCCAGTCAGCATTGTTGTCCAGACAGAGGTCAGGTCTCCTGTAGCCTCCTACAGGAACATGAAAACTCCTCCTAGAAGTTGTAACCAGTGCTCTACTGGACACTGATAGAAGTCACAAGACTGCTCTAACTGCTGATGAGAAAAGGTATTTAGCAGGTTATATTCACTAAAATAACTGTATTTCCATATTGTGTGTACTGTGGGAGGCCAGATATAGTGAATGCAAGATCCTGGGTTGGTAACACTTTAAGACTGGGTTCACACACATGTGGTGCGGTATATCGCATGTGATTCACACAGGAACTGCACTGCATTCCTGTGCAAATCACATGTGAATTGTGTGCGGTGCGATTGGAGCCATACATTTTGTATGGCACCAATCGCACCACATTCGCACCAAAAAGGTGCAAGACCCTTTTTTTGGTCCGCACTAGAATCAGATCAGATGGGTATTCACACCCATGTGATCCAATTCTGCACATTGCACTGCGTTCTGCAGACCGATTTCGGGGTGCTGTTAACTAACATACACACCCGCAGTGGTTCCCATAAACGGGGTGCGATTCTGATGATGTGTGGAATTCGCACAGAAAACGCTGCAAATTCCGCACCGCATCAGTGTGAACCCAGCCTTACTGTTTTTTGGTCGGGTTGCTCATGTTGGATGAGCAGCGCATCATCATTTTTCATTCAATTTATATGTGATGTGGGAACACATTAGGTTGCCTGCAGCAGCTCCTGGATATTTTCACACAGTCGGCAAATTTTTTACTTCTTAATTAATACATAGTGCCTTCATAAAAAATTGTGTTCCATTAGTAAAGTCCAGTTTGTTTACCAGGTGACAAGTGATCCTAAGAACTTTGGGTTTTGGTACTAAAACTGAACATTCGAAAACTCAAAAATGGGAGCTGCATTTACTGACTCTTACAGAGGGCTTGCATCCACAGGCTTTTCTTTTTGTCATAACTAGAACAGGTTGATAGGGATGCAAAACCACTTCTGGATGTTAGAAGATGGTGAACTGCATGTCAAATGCCCCAGTCAATGTACTCTGGAGGATCTCAAAAGCATCTCAAATTGATACCAATGCAATGGAATGTACCTGAAAGTATGCTGCCTTTGCTCATTGACACAAGCCCCAACCCCACAGGCCCTAAATAACAAGGCTCAATTGATGTCATTTTGAATTCACTACACAGTGGGGTAGATTTACAAAAGGGGTAGAACATGTTCACTTTGCAAGGGAATTTTCACTTTCAAAGGGATTGCTTGCTATATATTACTGTTCAAGTGACCTTGTGTATTAGCTTAATAAATAATAATTATTATTGTTCCAAATAAGGTCAATTAAATAAAGTAGAAAGCTGTTTTGAGCCATTAGTGTGACACATTTTAATAAAATTATACCCTGTATGTCACTGCAATTATACTATTAGGATTATTTTTCTGCTCAGGCTTGAGTGCTTCTGATATTTCACTAGGCAGATGTTACTTCCATTTAAGCTGATCACATCTGTATGTCCCCTGATGAGGGCACCTAACAGTAATGCTCCTTCTAGAACATCAGATACATCTTGCTGTCAGACACATATATGCATCCTTCTGGTCATTCCAAGATGAGCCATTAATGACAACCTTTAAAACCTTTAAAAGCCACTTTTCACAGTTCTCTTGTGAAGATCGAGTGAGCGTGACCTGGCAGTTTAAGTAGTGGAGATGTTAAAAACTCTGAGTGTATAATTACTGGTGAAATTTCTCTTTCATATACTTCCTTGCATGGTATGTAAAGTATTTTTTGAAAATGCTAATGTAAAAACTGTGAAAGTAGGCAAATGGTCAACAATGAACACTGATGCTAATTATTCTTAAGGGCTAAGAATTCATTTTTTTTTAACATCTCTTAAATAAAATTCATATTTGCCACATAACAGCATCTAAACACATAAATACAAGGATGAGTAAATAAATACATGACAATAAAAAAAGAGAGGTTTGTGGTATTAGAAATAGATATCATTAGGACTATGAAAGAGTGAATAATGAATAGGGATAGGCTTCTGGTTCAGGTTTTCCCTGAGGTCTTCAGTACACCAAAGCATCACATCCTAAGTCCTCATGCAGACTTGATGTTTTTACAGCTGTTGTTTTTGGCTTTTGATGTTATTTTCTTATAGCTAGTAATCCTCCCAGCATGTTACCCTATGTGTCCATGTACACATAGACTGTAATCAACGTTTTTTGGCTGGGACATTTTTTGGCTGGGAAAAAAAACCCAGGACTAGTGGGTTTCTAGAGGAGTTTTTTAGCTGTAAAAAAACTCTAACGCTGAAAATCACCGTAAAATGCTGTAAAACATGGTATAAATGCCACAAAACCGGCGTTTTTGGACTTTTTTTGACCAAAAAAAAAGCAAGGCTCATCAGTCTTTTCTTTTTTAGGATGCCCAGAACACATGGGGTTTATTTACTAAAGCTGAAGCATGCGAAACCAGGCTCACTTCTGCATATAAACCAACCAGCTTTTAACCTCAGCTTGTTAATGCTTTGGCATTAAAATATGAACTCTGGTTGGTTTCTAGGCAGAAGTGAGCCTGATTTTGCACTCTCCAGCTTTAGTAAATAAACCCCATGGAGTAAATACAAACAAGCAGGAGTGTGGGATCTCATTAAAAACTGTCACTGATATTTGATGACAGCTTGGTGGAGGGTAACCCAAGCCTATCCAAGGACCATGTGTGGTAATGGTCAGCAGTCCTAAAGCTGGCTTGCACAGAACCCGCTCTAGATGACAGATGTTTTAAACACCAAGAGGGGCATCTGTTGCCACCATTTCCTTGTGGCTATGCTCTCCCTGAATCAGGAAGGGTACGGTAATGCATTTTGAAGGATGCCCTTCTTCTTTCAAACCTGCCCATTATGGTCACTGGGGTATTTGTATAAGCTAGAGGGAGGATATGAAGCGATCCAAATGTTGCCAGCACTGGAACCAGCCAACGTCACCACACATCAGCCAATTTCATAAATAATACCACTTGTGGGCATGATTGAATAAAAGTATGAAATATTCCCCACCCCCTCCCGCCACTGTCCACCCCTCTCCCCCCCCCCCTCCCTTACCTCTCTTCTCCCTACTGCCCACCCCTTCTGCACCCCCCCTTATTTTTTTCTCTCGCTCTCCCTCTCCCTTCTTCTCACCTTCCCCATCTTCCATGGGTTCCCTCTCTCTTCTTTCTATACCCTATTTTCTGTGTATGCTCCCCTGCTTCTGTCTCTAGTAGTTCCTCTCCAATCTCTTCTGCTGCTATTCCTCCTGTTGGCCAACTGACTCCATCTGAGCAGTCTGCAGGTAATTAACCCTGACACCTACCTTAATTGTACGACTCACTAAACATTTATTTGAATCTCAGCCTGGCTTCTTGCTTAAATGGAGCCCTGTTCTCTGTCTTCTGAGTCCCTATTGCACCAGGTTCAAGACTCATTACATGACACTAACCTCTTAGCTCATTCTCCTCCTCTTATTTTGTCTCCCTCCCACAGAGACCCTAGTGCTACTTAGGTGGTTATTGACTGGCACCTCATCTAATCTACTTTGATTGTGCACTTCATACCCATGCTATGGCTACTCCTGAGAGGCTGTACTGCTCATTCCTTTTGGAACACCTTTCTATGCAAGTGTTTTGTGTATTTTTATGATTGTATTTGATGTTCTGGCCCTTCGGGACCCCTTTTTGTACTCATTGTATTTGTTCCTCTTCAATAAAATTATTTCTTTTGTGGAAAAAAAAAAGTATGTACATCTGATCAAAATTATTAAAAGGAAAAAAAGGAGAGTGAACAAGAACGAAGCAGGAAGGGAATAGTGACAACAGAAGCAGCTAAACAGAAAACAAAATCTGCCATTTTCTCTATTGAGAACTTTTAATTAGATAATAAATACAATAAATAAAAAATGTTTGCTGAGATTATGAATTTTTTTAGGAAATATGCATCAACCTAGTAATTGTGCTATATAAATTATGGACTAAAACACTTAAATTCATGACTATGGATATAAAATACAAAATAAATATAACTTGTAAAAGTGAGCACTTACAGATGGAAGCAGGCTAGCGCAAAAATTGGTGGCAGCCAAAATATAAAAAGTGCTCAGTCCAAAAAGAATGTCCAAAAAAAAAAAAAATAACTCTTCATATATAACAATTCATCTACGCAGATGGTCAAATGGTGAAATCTCCTTGCATGAATCCACCACCACTATGCACTCACCAGAAGACAAAATGGAATTGCGTCCAATCTGTGCTACAACCACCACAGATTTCTCATCTTCCAGGTATTGCCGCAAACGGCCTCTGAAATGTAGTCACACCACACGGATAGCCGAAAATTCATTTCATAGTGTAGTAAATTTATTAAGAACCAAATACAATAAAACAAATAAAGCAAATGATCCATGTGGAGAAATATAAACTGCCAGCAGTCAGACGTACTAAGATGGTTGTCATTCCAAACCATGGATACAGCAGCATGACATCAGCACGTAAGGCCATAATCCATAAATCTTTCACAGATCGCTGGAAGATGAGCGATCTCTGGAGGCTGTAGCACACAGTGGACACAATTACATTTAGTGAGTGCATAGTGGTGCAAGGAGATTTCACCGTTTTGACTATTTGCACAGATGAATTGTTACATATGAAGAGGTTAATTTTTGATTTTTTTATACATTTTTTGGACTGAGCACTTTGTTTTAATCACTAATGGTTTTATTCACTTTATGGTGGTAATTTAGATTTTTTAGAAGTTAAGTTTTTCACTTATGAATTTATTGAATTAATTTATATGAAATTAATGTATTTATATTGATATTTATATCTCATATGCACTTTAAGTTCTGCACGCTCACTTTATTAATAAAAAATACATAACTGATTTTCTGAATTAAAAAAATAAAATAAAAATTACAAAAATTATATGTACAGTACATTATATTGCCAAAAGTTATGGGACGCCTGCCTTTACACGCACATGAACTTTAATGGCATCTCAGTCTTAGTCCGTTAGGGTTCAATATTGAGTTGGCCCACCTTTGGAGCTATAACAGCTTCAACTCTTCTGGAAAGGCTGTCCACAAGGTTTAGGAGTGTGTCTATGGAAATGTTTGGCCATTCTTCCAGAAGTGCATTTGTGAGGTCAGGCACTAATGTTGGTAGAGAAGGCATGGTTTACAGTCTCCGCTCTAATTCAATTCCAAAGGGTTGAGGTCAGGACTGTGTGCAAACCAGTTAGGTTCCTCCACCCCAAAATCACTCATCCATGTCTTTATGGACCTTGCTTTGCGCACTGGTGCGCAGTCATGTTGGAACAGGAAGGGGCTATCCCCAAACTGTTCCATGAAGTTGGCAGCATGAAATTGTACAACATGTCTTGGTATACTGATGCTTAAGAGTTTCCTTCACTGGAACTAAGAGGGCCAGGCCAACCCCTGCAAAACAACATCACACTATATTCCCCCCCCCCAAATTTTACACTTGGCACAATGCAGTTAGGCAAGTCACAAAAAATAATAATAAACAGAAAGCGCCAATCATCAAAATAATTCTATAAAAAGCTGCAAACTTCTAACCCAAAAATATTGGTTGTGAAAATATAAAAACAACAAAATCAGAATGCGCTTATATATCATATATCGTGCAAAACTGTGCAAAGATTATAAATATATATTGTAAAAAAGAGACCCCAGTGAATCTCTACATAAATTGTTCATATACAAAAGTCCAAAATCCCAAAATTATTTCTTCTTAAATCAAATAAATCCACCGTGCTCAATCCACCACCAGATGAATGGAATAAACTCACCAGAGCTAGATGCTGATCAAATTATAAATCAGCACAAGCGTATTTGCTCTGGGAGCGATGAGAAAATCCAAGGAAGCACCCTCTGTAATTAGAAATCCAGGTACCAGGAGCAATACTCCGCAACCACTCTACGATATGGCCAGGACTTTTTATACAGCGATCATCCTCCAAACACATGATAGTATCACTCCAAAATAAAGAAAAGGCATGATGGTGCAGTACGTAAAAACTATGTATGTTTATTTAAAATTCATATTACTCACAAAGCAAGTGTCCACCTGACACTGGTATAACAAGCGATAGAGATGCACAAAAGCATGTAACGAATACGAACGAACTCCGTTCACTGCGGACACCTCGCCGACAGTTGCCGGGAACGTCCTGACGTCATCCAATAGGCTCCGCCTATTTCACTGGTGCATGTTGGTTATTAAATACCTTGGTATCCAAATTACCCCAACTTATGCTCAGTTATTTGAAGCTAATTACACCCATTATTTCAGGAAATCTATACCTTCTTAATCAATGAGATTTACATAAGATATCCTTCTTAGGTAGAGTAAATGTCTTAAAGATGTCAGTTTTGCCGAAGCCACTTTATTTTTTTTGAGACCCTACCAATCGCAATCCCCCATTATCAGCTACAAACTTTACAGCGAGCATTTCTTAGATTTATATGGCACGTCAGAAAACTCAGAATAGCACAGACAGTTCTTTTGTCATCTAAAACTTATGGAGACCTAGGGTACCAGTGTCACGTACCTGATGGAAGACTGAAATGACGAGGTCGGCCTCACTTGTGTCACTAGCCCTGACCCCACTGGAGTTGGAACAGAGGGAGTCTAGGACCCAGGGGAACAAGAGCGCCAGTAGTTGTTGTTTGCAGCTCTTGTAGATGATGACCTTGGAAGACTGATGATCCTCTGAATCAGGCACAGTGGTAACATGCAGGGCTGGTTTTTGTGGTTTTGTAGAGCACCAGGTGTGCACCAGAGCAAGGCAGGAAGCGAGAGGAAGAGACAGGAGCAGTGTCATAGGAATAGCCAGGGTCATCAACAGGCGGACAGCAAGGTACAGAATCAGAAGCAAAGCTGAAGTCAGGAGCAGAGCTGAAGTCAGGAACCAGTATCAATCAGGAGAGCAATCAGAGTCAGGTGAGGAACAAGCCGGGTCAGCAACAAGGGAATCACACAGGAACAGGCAGGACAAGGGGGAGCTGAAGACCAGTCAGCACTAGGCAAAGGCAAAGGCACCTTTTAAATAGTCCGTCTGGCGCCAATCTTCAATGTGCGTGTGCGTGATTGTGCATTTCTGTGCACATGCACACGTCTATTCACCAGCCGTCTCACGGGAATTCTCTTACAACCAGATATTATTAAATATTATTTAGCTACTCATTTGAGACAAACGCTATCATGGTTCACCTAGAAGCCTCAAAATAGATGGGCGGGAGATTGAATTAAGTTATATTCACCCAATTCATGCGTGTTCATTACTACACCCCCATCATTACACACACCACTTCTTTCTCCCCATCCTCTATTGCTAAAGCCTATGAAATTTACCCTCAAGATTTGGTCAACTTGTGTGAAATCGCAGCAATTACTCTCCATGTGTTCTCACTGTTGAACATATTGTATAATTCAGAACTCCCAGATAGTTTGTCCTACCCTCAGATAAACCCTTGGGCATCTAATGGAATATTCCAACTCCATCATCTGGTCAATCCTGTTTCACGCAGAATTCGATCATTTGAGGAGATTAGGGCGTGGAAATCCACAATACCTGTATTGGCCAGATATATCTATCTGCAGTTTCATCTGCTCCCTGAAAACTCCTCCTGAACGTTAGACTGCCCTACTTTCTTCAAGAGGATAGTTATTAAAGGTCCCTCTCAACAGCATCTTATCACCTCTCTATATAAGCTGCTTCTCAATAAGGAATCTATGGTTGAGAAGCCCCACCGTTATATGAGGAGCTGGGAGGAAGAACTTCGATGTTCAATTTCTTTGAAGTGTTGGCAGGTGATATGGGATTCTGCTGCCAAGACCTCTCGATGTGTTGTATACAAAGAAAAGTTATATAAATTGTTGATGCATTGGTATAAGACCCCTGTAGTGCTCCATGCAATTAGCCCAAATCTGTCTGATAAGTGCTGGAGATGCATGGAAGGAGTGGGTACACTGGCACGCATTTTTTGGTTTTGTCCACAGATTGTGGATTATTGGGCCATGGTTCAAACAGTATTGGAACAAGTACTTAATGTTGTTTTGCCCCTAGACCTGTTACATTATCTCCTGGGCTCACCCTTCAGCCGCCGCAGAAGGGTGTTACCACGTTTTTGGAAATCAGCAGATGTCCCCTCACAAAATCACCTTTTAAGAGCGATCTCTGAAATCAGGGAAAATGGAATCTCTTTCAGCTCTAGTGAGTGAACATTCAGGTAATTTCCTCTCTATTTGGGTGCCACGGGATAACTCTCCCTTTGGTAAATCTTCCTCCTCCCCTCCTCTCCCCCCTCCTCTTATATAGTCTGGACATTTTTTCAAGCAATATGCCTTTGACAAATAATGCAGTCTAATGTAGTCTAATGATGTGCAGGTTTATGCTGATTCATGTTCTAGAATTGTACATATTGACATGCTGTTCACTTGTGTTCATTTTTTCCTTGATTTTGTTCTTTTCTATATGCTAATGTTAGATTTCTGTCATTGCAACATTTACACATAAAGTGTTATTGTTGTAACAGTGTTCTGTTTAAAATTTGGACATTGGCCCTTAAAAAAAATTACATTTAAAAACAAAAAGAAGATGGGTGCGCATATACATCAGAGGATAATTCTTAGAAGAGAAGAACTAAAAGACCTAATGGAAAAGGAATCGAGGAGGATATTTAATAGGGTATCAAAGGAAAGATATCGGTGGCGGAACAGGCCAGGAAAACATCTAATGAGGAAATTAAAGGAGAAGAAATCTAAGAATTATACAGAAAAAATTAAAGATGGAAAAGGAGAAATGGTATATTCCACCACAGATGTTTCTAGTACATTTCAAAAATATTACAGCAGGTTGTATGATGTGAGTCCTAGAAACCAAACAGAAACAGAGGATGAAAGGAGAAGAAAAAAGGCAGAAATATTTAAATGAGGCGGGAATGCCAAGAATAACAAAAGAAATATTAGAGGCCCTAGAGAGAACTATTACCCCAGAGGAAATTACCCTGGCTCTGAAGAGTATGGCAGCAAGAAAGAGCCCAGGTCCCGACAGGTATACTGTAGGTTACTATAAGAAATGTAAAGGCCTTCTAGCCCCTAAAATGTGTACATATATGAATGTGGTTGGAGAGGGGTTGGGAATGAGGGAAGAATCATTGCAAGCATTCATAACAATTATACTAAAAGAAGGGAAGGATAGCTCACAGTGTGCCAGTTATAGGCCCATATCTTTATTAAATATAGACACAAAATTATATGCTAAGGTACTGGCAACTAGACTGAAGGAGCTGATGCCGGCATGGATACACATGGATCAGGTGGGATTCATTCCTGGCAGAGAAGGGAGGGACAAAGGGCTTTAGAACATTGTTCCTTTTACAAAGAGCAAAGAAAGAGAAGCTGTCGACCAGGGGTGGACTGACCATTTGGAAACTCGGGCACTGCCTGAGGGCCCGAGGTCAGTAGGGGGCCCCATGAAATGCCCCTGGTACCTTTTTCATAGGCTTTTTTGAGTTTGGGCAAGGACACAGGGGCCCCATGATCCCCTATTGCCCAGGGGCCCCATGAGTTGTCAGTCCGCCCCTGCTGTCGACAATAATCTTATTGATCGACACTGAAAAAAGCTTTTGACAGGGTTGATTTGGGATTTATATTTGATACGCTAGAGGCCATAGGATTAGGGTCTAAAATGTTAAGGTAGAGAAAAGGGCTTTACAATGGTCAGTCAGTAGCTGTAAAGGCCAATGGTTCCCTTTCACAGTTCTTTAAAATATGTAACGGCACTAGACAGGGATGCCCACTCTCTCCTTTGTTATTTGTAATATCCCTGGAACCCGTGCTAGTGATGGTAAGAAAGTGTGTGGATATAACAGGAATAACGTTAGGTGAAGTAAAACATAAGGTGGCAGCGTATGCAGATGATGTTATTTTATATCGTAAATCCTAGAATAACATTGCCTAACTTAATGAGACCACTAAAACAGCATGGAGAGCTATCAAACCTGAAAATAAACCCCTCAAAGTCAGATATATTGAACATCAATGTTTCAAAGACAGAGAAGCAAACTCTACAAAAAGATTTTCCATTTACAAGGAGGGAAAAGGAATTAGGTTATCTGGGAATAAAGTTAACTCCTTCAATAAAAGGTATTTACCAGGCTAATTATATTCCACTAATAAACGAAATAAAGGATGAGTTGGGGAGACTTTTAAAAAGAGGGGCTTTTTGGTTAGGCCGCATAAATCTGGTAAAGATGGTGATAGTACCAAAAATTTCTATATAAGTTTCATATGCTCCCAATACATTTCCTAGGATCTTTCTTTGAGATAAAAAAGAGGATGATACTTAAGTTCATATGAGTAAATAGGAAACTGAGAATTAAATATGAGGTATTGTGTAGAGAAAAAGGAACGGGGGATTGAATCTGCCTAATTTTAGAAAATATTATTTATCGATGATATTATCACGAATTGTAGATTGGACAATTCACAAGGGAAATGTTGGGTAAGTATGGAAGAGAGTATGACTAAGGCACAATTGGGGAAGATTATATGGATGCCACATAATTTTCGTATATTGGCTGTGAATACTAGTTCTTTGACAAGGAAAGTTTTAAGAGTATGGGGCACTACACACAAGCAATAGGGATGGAAATATAATTAAATTTTAATTCTGTTGAAGGGAACGGAGTATTTTCCTCCAGGGAAGGATAATATTTCCGGGAAATGGATTTAAGATAAAAATGCACGTTTGAAGGATATAATGGAAAAGGGGAAAGTGTGCACTTTTCTAGAATTAAAGAGGAAAAAAAGAATTTTTTTTTCACATTAGACGAGAGGCGGTACTATCAATTAGGTCATTTTGTTTCAATGCTCCCAAAACCACTGAGGACGCTGGAGGATCTGTATCATTTTGAAAAACTGTGGAATGTAAAACACAGCACAAAACATGCTACCTCTAGGATTTAGGAGATCCTTATTGATTTAGAGGGAGCGGATCCTCCCATGTTCTTAGAGAAATGGGAAAAGGAGCTGGGAAAACAGAATTGAATGAACAACAAAAGAATAAGATATTTAAATTAACACATGAGGTAATGAAATAAGAGAACTGTTGTTTGTAATGAATTACAAATGTTTGGCGAGATGGTATATTAGGAGTGTGGCACAAAAACAACAAGTAGAAGTTTCACCTTTATGTTGGAGAGGCTGTGGAAAAAAGGGAACAATGGCACATATAAGGTGGGAATGTCCTACAATACAAGAGTATTAGCAGTAAATAATCCAATATATTCAGGAGATACTTGGAATCACCATACAAAAGGACCTGTGGGTGTGTTTATTTTAAATAAAGAGTCATGGTGAGCTTTTTGAAATTGTAATCTTTTTGTCATAATGTTTTGAAAAAAATGAAAAAATGTAAAAAAATTATTTTCACTATTTTTTTTTTTTACATACTGTTATCAGTACACTACAGCATCATCATATTACTGGCATGGCGGTCGGTTAGGGACACTGACTGGTGACAGTACGAAAAAAAAAATTGATAATTTTTTATTACATTTTTTTCTCTTTTTCTAAGATTTTTTTTTCATATTTCACTATGACCAAAGTAGTATAATGTTACCATATTATTATACAGGATTTATATAGTGCCGACAGTTTGCTCAGTGCTTTACATTAAGGTGGGGGAGACAATACACGAGACAGTACAGTAACAATACAATTCAATACATGAAGGGTTCGAGGGCCCTGCTCCTGGAGCTTACAATCTAGGAGGGAGGGTGGTACAGGAGGAAATAGCTATGGGGGATGGAAAATAAAGTGGTAGGAAGAGTGGAGGAGTTCTACTGAACTTATCTATTCAAAACCATCTATTCAGGTAAGCTACCTCGCCCTCAGCTAATTACTATTAGCTGAGGGCGAGGTAGGCTTACCTGAATAGATGGGTTTTCAGAGTGCGCCTAAAGGTGAGCAGAGTAGGTGATAGTCTGATGGATTGGGGTAGGGAGTTCCAGAGGATGGGGGAAGCCCTAGAGAAGTCCTGCAGACGGGCATGGGAGGAGGAGACCAGGGATCTTTAGAGTAGGAGGTCTTGTGCGGAGCAGAGAGAGTACATTTTGGGTGGTATTGGTACCATAGTAACATTGTACTACCTTGGGGAAGTGATCAGTATTATTTTTTTTTTACAGAATTTGCTTATAGCAAAGAATTACTTTGTTATAAGCAAGCATTTACCTGAATTTACATTGATTCATTCAGGTTTTTTTTTTTTGTGCTTCGCTGTGATTTGGCCACGGCTAATCACCTGACACAGCTGGGCTGTGATTGGCCAGCTTGTGCATGTGATCACTGTGACCATTCACAGCTAGACACACTTGCATACAATGGATGGCATGAAAGGAAGCCATCCATTGTATACAACTGTCATGTGACCTGCTGTGATTGGTCACAGCAGATCACATTGGTACTGGAAACAGGGCCGGTACTAACAGATCTGTCATCGGCCGTGACACAGATCGAGCCAAAGAGCAGCACATGTCTGAAAGGACGCCAATATGGCGTCCACCCGGAGGGATTGAGCTGCTTGCCCCGCCGCCATCTGGCTATAGGCCGGGCAGCAACTGGTTAAGAGGGATGGCCGGGGGCATTTCCGTATTCGATAGAGGGTGTAACATTCTTGACCACGCGCAAGATGGACCAACCACAAGAAAGCATTTGCCAAGAATGTTTTTTCATTAACCACCTTAAATACCGGGCACTTTCTACACCCTTCCTGCCAGGCCATTTTTTCAGGTTTCAGTGCTCTCACAACATTGAATAGACAATTGTGCGCGGTCATACAACACTGTACCCAAACTAAAATTTTTATCATTTTCTTCACACAACTAGAGCTTTCTTTTGGTGGTATTTAATCAACACGGTTTTTTTAATTTTTTTTGCTAAATTTTTTCCTAAAAAGACCAAATTTAAAAAAAAAAACACGTTTTTTTCTTTGTTCCTGTTATAAAAGTTTGCAATAAATAATTGTTCTTCAAAAATTTTAGGCCAAGGAATGTATTCTACTACATGTCTTTGGGTGAAAAATAACCACATTAGGATGTATTATTTAGTTTGTAGGAAAGTTATAGAGTTCACAAACTATGGGATAGATCTCTGAAAATTGATCAGTCCTGAAGTACTGACGGCCAATCTAATTTCTTGAGGTTCTAAGAATGTCAGAAAACAGTACAGATATCCCTCAAGATGACCACTTTTTGCAAAGTAGACAGCCTGACGTATTTCATAAGAGCATGGCGAGTTTTTTTGAAGTTATCATATTTTGTCATAATTTTTAGGAAAATGAAAAGATTAAAAAATGATTTTCAACTATTTTTTTTTTTTTTTTTACATACTGTCACAGTGCAGTACACACATCATCATATAACTGGCATGGCAGTCCATCAGGGACACTGACTGGTGATAGTTACAAAAAAAAAAAAATTGATAATTCACAGCTAGACACACTTGATACAATGGATGACATGTAAAGGAAGCCTTCCCATTGTATACAAACTGTCATGTGACCTGCGCCGTGATTGGGTCACAGCAGGGTCAACATGGTACTGGAAACAGGGCCGTGTTACACAGATCTGTCATCGGCCATGTCCGAGGTACACGGCCCAGGGGACAGATCGCGCCGCAAAGGGGGCCCTGCGGGCAGGCGCACTGCGCATGCCTGAAAGGACGCCATATGGCATCCACCGGAGGGACGAGCTGCTCACCCGCCTATAGGCCAGGCTGCAATGGTTAAATAATAAGAGGAATGAACATGTGTAACTTTATAACATAATGTGAAAGGACTGAACACACTCCAACTAAAAAGGTATAAATATCCTTAGGGAAATACAACAAGGCTTCTACTGAAGTTGTTTTCTTACAAGAAACTCACATATCCCAAGGTACGACTGTTAAGCTACTGTATATTCCAAATATTATCCAACATGGTCTTATGCTGACTCGCCAACAAAAAATGAGCAAAAGTTGTAGCAAGTGGGTTTGCAAAAAGTGTAAGATTTAGTTTGGAAGGAAAGATCGGCGTGGATCCAGAGGGTAAATTTTTATTTCTGAAAGGAAAAACTTCAGGGTTTGGAATGTACACTAGTAAACATCAAAACTGTCCCAATAAAACCACTCTATTGCTATTAGCTGATAGTGATTGAAACAGTCACTAGTGAAATCCAATATAGAAAGTTAGGTCATTATCAGACCATTTCACCCATCCCAATGGGACTCAAGGTGGGGAGGGGAGTGGAATAAGATAGCCATGTAGAGATTAAATGAAAAACAATCTTGCAGGACCAGTACCACAGAAACTAAGATCAAAGAGGGAAATCGAACAATATTTTTTGTCTAATGAAAGTAAAGGAGTATCGGTGGCTACAGTTTGGGAAGCACATTAGGCATATATCAGAGGAATCCTGATCTTGATAGGTTCTGAAAAAAAAAAGGAACGAGGGAAGAAAATAAAGCTATACCCTTTAAGGGAGGATATTATAATGAACTGGAACAATCACATAGAAGATTAGAAACAGAGATTACAACAGAAGATGATTCAAAAAGAGAAGAACTAAATTTAATGAACAAGAGCATGAGGAAAATCTTTAGTAGGGTGGCAAGGGAAAGATATCTGTGGTGGGAATAGACCAGGGAAATATTTAATGAGAAGGTTAGGGAAAAGAAATGAAGGATGATAAAGGTGGAATATTGGTACATTCAACCACTGATATTTCCAAAAATATTATAGGTAAAATGATATAGATAAAACCCAGGAACCAGAAAGAAATCAGAGGGAGCAAAAAAGGAAAGAAGGCAGACATATTTAAAAAGAGGCTGTGGACTACCAAGATTAAAAGAAGCAAGATTGACAGCTCCTTAAGAAAAAGCTAAATCACAGGATGAAATTTAATGTAGCATTTAAAAAGTACTGCCCCAGAAAGAGTCCTGGGCCAGATGGATATACTATAGGATATTTATAGGAAGTTTAGGGAGAAGAGATGGAGATGAGGGATGAATCGTTATACATGCACTTATTACAAATAATATCTAAGGAGGGGAAAGACGGGGTCCCAATGCACATAACTATAGAACCATATCATTATTGAATACAGATACAAAATTATACTCCAAGGCCTTAGCAACGAGGATTAAAGAATTGATGTCGGATTGGATACACTTGGAACAAACCATCCAGGTAGAGAGGGGAAGGGAGGGACAACAGGATTAAGATCATTGATCCTCCTGCAAAAGTCCCCTTTAGTAATCCTATAGATTGATGTGAAAAGCCATTCTAACAGGGTTAGAGTGGGGGAGTTTATGATAGATACGCTGGAGTCATTGGGGATCGACCCAAAATGTTACAGTGGATAAAAAAGCAGTAATCCATCAGTACGGTAAAGGTTTAATGGCATCACTGTACACAGACCTTTAAAATGTTTAACTGGAACAAGGCGTTAGGGATGTCCATTGTCTCCCCTGCTGTTTGTTATATCAGTGGAGCCATATTAGTGATGATACGAAATAAGTAGAGATGTAAAAAGAATATGGATAGGAGATGTAGAACTCAAGGTATGACATATGCAGACGACATGTTGTTTTATATTGAAATCCGAGATACCATTTAATTTAATTTAAAATTTAGTGCAAATATTAAAATAACTATGGGAGAGTAAATCTAATTTAAAAGGTTAAATCCCCATCAAAGTTCAGAGATATTAAATATTAGTGTTCCAAAAGAAAAAGGGAAACAATTTTTTAAAAAGATTTCCATTTTT
>CATNWA010003591.1:0-17927 GCA_951230385.1 Staurois parvus | reverse complement strand
CCCTTTCTTGATCACCAGTGAAAAATACAAAGCTGACTCTACAATCTGATTGTACAAGCTCCTTTAGGTCTACCATCAACTATGCTTGGGGAGCCTCTGTATTATTGCGGGCTCTCTGCTTGGGAGGAGGCTCTGAGCTGTGTGGGGAACGCTGTACTTTTAGGAGTATCTCTATACTGGAGGAAGGAGGCTGGTTGTACTGGGGAGTTGGGGGCAGGCCTGGACTTTCCATAGGACTCACCAGGCATTTGCCCGGTGGGTCAGGGCCAGAAATAGTTTACATGATCTGCGCACAAGTTCACTTTCAGTTCTAGTCCAATGTCACACTTGCAATCTTGTCACTGGGGTAAGTTTTCTACTGAATTTGCTGGTTTCACAACGTTCCTTTCTCGCTAGCCATATCAGCAAATTATTGCCAACAACAGGATCACAAATGTGTCAGAGGACACAATAGGTATCTATTCATATGCAGTACTTACCCTCGAAGGGACCACTGAGAATATGCCCAGATCTCCCATTGTAGTAAAGAGGCCACCAGTCATGTAAACTCTGCCCCACGCACAAAAATGCTGTGGCGAATATTAGGGCGGCTCTCATTGTACTGAATATTGTCTGTGGCTTATAGGGACTTACAGGGTTTAGGGACATGTGATTGCCATGATCTGAAAGGTCCCCAATCTCAAGTAGTGATCGGGACCTTTCCGTGTGTGGAATGTGCCGGGAGCATGCAGGGCACACGCTTTCGGCACATGTCTGTTTACTTTTGTTTCACAAATATGAGGCCGCTTGGTGTCAAGGCCCAGACGCCGAGAAGCCGCATATTTATGAACCAGCTAAACCGAATCCGTGCCTAGTTTTTGTATACTTTTGCACACATATACCACAGACCTTGAACCCACAAAATACTCCTACTTACAGTACTATGACAACAAGTGACAATCTCAGGTATACATATAAAACCTCAGAACGAAGGATCATTTACAATTCACCATTAGTACTGGGTTCAGGAGTGCACTATGTAGACAGTGCTAGAGTTCAGGAGTGTACAGAGTGCAGAGTTAAGGAGTGTGTTATGTACAGAGTGCAGGGTTCAGAAATGCATATCTCACAGGCCAGTTTACCACCCTCCCGCCTTCCAGTACAGAGCTCTCCTCCCTCCCCAAATCCTCTCTTCCCCACCTACAGAGTATCAGAGAGAGGGCTGCTGCATATGAGCAGCTGTAACCTGCAGTAGGAGTGCAATGTTAAGAGGGAGGGGGCATTAGTACTAAGATGGAGGAGAGAGGAAAGACATTGGTGATAAGTTGGGGTGGGCAATGGTGCTAAATGGAAGGGGGTAATGTGTTATTTGGGGGGAGTGGGGAAACAATTGGTACTAAGTGGGGCAGGGAGGGGGCACTGCGGCTCAGTGGAGATGAGAGGGGACACTAGTGCTAAATGGGGGGAGGGGAATATTAGTGCTAAGTGTGGGGAAACAAGGGACCTTTATGGTAATTGGGGGAGGGGGGAATTGGTGAGTGCGAAGTCGGGGGGGATGGGGGGACATTGGGTATAAGTGGGGGGAGAGGGGAAATATTAGTGCTGCTTGTGGGGAGAAAAAAGACCCTTGTGCTAAGTGGAGGAGGGCATTAGTGCTAAATGGGGGGATGGGGGGGGCACACTGGGGATAATTGTGGGCAGAGGGGGGACATTTGTGCTAAGTGAGGTAGTGGGGGGGGGAGGGGGTCATTGGTGGTAAGTGGGGGAAGAGGAGAGTAAATTGGTGCTAAGTGTGGAGAGAGTGGAGCCATTGGTGCCAAATGGGGGAGGGGTACACTGGGGACGAGCAGTGAGTGTGGCAAAAATTTTGCACAACTTGCATGGATAGCGGGTTTTCCCGCACAGCATTCTAGTGTGAACCTAGGCTTAATAAACACAGTGAGTGATCGGTAGCCCCCCAGCATTCATCTGTACCCTACACAGCACCCTCTGTAACCCCTTAGCAAACTTATGTATCCCCCATAGCACATCTGTACCCCCAACACTTCAACATTTCCCTTTTCCCGGAGCACACCTCTGCACATTTCTGTACCCCCCAGCAGTGTTCAGTCACCTCGGAACAATTCTGTCCCCCCCAGTGTACTTTGGTACCCCCCCAGGACCCTGGCACCCCATCACACTTTTTACCCCCCCAGCACATTACTATAACTCCTAGAATACCTCATTACCTGCCAAACACACTTTTCTACCCTTCTCTCATCGCATCCTGCCTCATCGTCACCCACCTCTGCAGTCACTGTGCCACTCCTGCTGTGGTTCCTCAGGTGCCTGTGGGACCAGGAGGGAATACACACTAGGTGGCCTTCTGAGGGTGGATCCCACATAGATCATCATTTGCCCAGGAATGATGCCCCACCCCCACCACACTTCTGAGTCTGTGAGCAGATACTTGCTCGCCAAAGGTTCCTGGGCAACAATACTAAAAGTGGGCTGTAACCCCCCCCCCCCCGCAGCAGCCGGAGAGAGAGAGGCAGCGCTGTGGGGGTAAGAATGCCAGGCAGCAGAAGAAAGGGGAACGTGGGGTAGCTGGGCGGCATTTGCAAGAACTGATTGGCAGTATTGAATCCTCCGGCAGCTGCTGAAAGCTGGAGATAAGGAGAGAGGAGGTGAAGATAGCTTTCAGCGGCTGCAGGAGGATTCAATACTGCCAATCAGTTTCTTGCAAATGCGCCCATCCGCCCCTCCTGTCCAGGTGTGACACTCCCCCTGCCCTCCCCCTAGTTTCGGCCCTGGTGAGCAGCAGAGCGAGGGCCAGTGCCGGAGGTTCCAGCTGAAAAAAAAGCTATGAGGGAGATGAAACTAGATCCTTCTCCAGACCCAGGGACTTCAGTGCAGTGCCCTTCAGCAAATGTAGTCCTCAGGCAATCTTTCTTTGGCCACAGCCCAGCAACTGCTGAGGTCCGGATTGTAGTTTTCTTATTTTTAGTGTACCTGCATCCAGGGACAGCAGCCCTAAGAGAACCTGGAACCCTCCTTTGAGTGAAAGAACCCTCGGTTCAAGCATCCTGCACATTTATCACTCCCCAGCCACCTGCTGGACATCTCCTTCCAGGGATTGGCTGGGGCATGATAAATATTCATCTGATCATTTGAATTTCCTAGCCCTATGCTTTGGAAAACTTTCAGATACAGGGGAAGTAATTCAAATCTTAGCTCAGGAAACCCAGGACAGACCAATACAATCAATTACTGCTCCACTCACTATAGTAGAGCCAAAAAAAACAGAAATCAGCCTAACCAGAGGAGGGCGCTACACATATATCAGTCCTTACATGTTCTGCACCAGCTTCCTGATATAGCCAAGCTATAGCACATACCGGCCCTATGTTCTATTTTAAAAAACCAGTGTACAGAGACAGGCAAGATTTATAAGATTCATCGGTAGCTCCACAGCACAATAAGGTTAGTAGTTTCAGTTAGTTTGTGCATCACAGATTGAGTGTATACAGTTTACATTCTCTGCACAAAACACACACAAACAACTAGACATGTGCAAAAACAAAAAAAAATATTTTGTTTTCATTTCGATTCAAAAATCTAACACATTTTGTGTAGTTCAATTCGATAAATTCGTTCAATTTGTTTTTTGGGATTCGTTTCAGTAATTCGTATTCGAATTTTAATTCGAAAACATTTCTACCAAATTCGAAAAGTCGTTTGAAATCGAAAAGATTTCATCCTCATTCGAAAAAAAATTAGATTGAATTCAAAAAGTAAAGCTGGCCATACACATGTAGATTTTCGTCTAAGAAAATTAATTTCAAGAATATTCGTTTGATTTTCTAGCAGTTAGTGGCATCAAATTGATGTTTGTTTTTTTTACGGCAGTGACGGAAAGATTCAAAGGGCCAGGAAGGAAAACTTTTCTCTATCAAAAGAAATTTTTGGCCAGTGTATGTGGTGATCGTTCAGAAATTACATTAATTTTAATATCGAATGTTAAAAGCAAAAGACAATTTTTAAATGACATTCGTCCATTCATTGAATGTGCGAAGAATTTTCGTATGACTTTTTTTACGAGTATTCTCAGCCAAAAACCTACAAGTGTATGGCCAGCCTAATGTCCCATACACACGATAAGAAAATTGTACGAAAATGTTTGTACAAGGACCAATCATCTGATAATCGGATCGTTAGCACACAGCTTTTGAGAGCTGATCATGACAATTCGTATAACAAGATCTGAAGGGACAAGCATGAAAATCTTTCTCATACAATACCAGATTGTACGATTTTCATTTATTCAGGACAGTAGTCTTCTAAAAAATACAATACAAATACATGGCATCACTTTCGAAATTCTTTTCTTTCGTACAATAATTTTCATATTTTTTAGTAACCTTTTCTCTTTCGATGTGAGATTAGCAGGTGGAAAAAAACTGGACGATCGTTTTTTTCCGGTATTCTCATCATGTGTACGGGGTTTAAGGCTGGCCCTACACATGCAGATTTTTGCCGAGAATATTTGTATCAAGAATATTAATTTGATTTTCTTATCGTTAAGCTGGCCATACATGTATAGATTTTCATTCGAGAATTTTTGTTTCAAGAATATTCATTTGATTTTCTAATTGTATCCTGGTTTTCAAATTTGAGTTTAAACCAGAGTTCCAGTGAAAATAAAAAAAAAATAAATAAAAGTCAGCAGCTACAAAAACTTTATCTGCTGAATTTTAAAAAACAGTCACTTACCTGTCCCTCGATTCCGCTCTGTCCCCCGCAGCCCGTTTCACCGGGCTGTGTTCCCGGCACTGGCATCTTCAGTGTGGGCACCCGGCTGTGACAGCTTGTGGCATCACTGCTCACTGCTCATGCGTGAGTAGCACTGCGCTTTGTGAATGGTCCCGTAGTCTTCTGGGACCTGTCGCATGTGCCAGAAGACTACGGGGAGGGAAAGGGGAGGACAACTTCGGCTTTCGATCGCCTGGCAATTGCAGAGGAAGTGGGAACAGATACCTATGAATTTCAGGTGGCCAATCTTTAATCCAGTCCTTAGAGCGAAACTTCCCCTTTTGGGTGGAGCTCCGCTTTAAATTTGTTTTCAAATGTTTGTTTGATTTTGTTTTTGAATTTGAATTTGTTTTCGATGTTGTTTTTGAATTTGTTTTCGAATCGAATTTTGGCTGAATTTAATTTTGTTATTTAATTACTTTTGTAATTTGAAATTCTGATATATCCGAATCTCCAAATAACAAAAAATATTGTCCGAAATTCGATTCAGAATGAAACGAACCGCACATGTCTACAAACAACACACTGCCATAATTATTTTGCAATATTTCTGATTAATTCTACTTTGAATGTGCAGTTTCTAAAATATAGATTGTGCATTGTTTGCTCAGGCTGTCATTACCTTAAGTAACCACTAAAGTGTGCTAGAGGACTGTGTAATTCCCATGGTAGTAACCTACACTGTTATCAGAATTCATATGTAGTTGAGCCCATGTGCAATGACACAGCCAGGGGCGGACTGACCATTTGGAAACTCGGGCACTGCCCGAGGGCCCGGGGTCAGTAGGGCGCCCCATGAGATGCCCCTGGTACCTTTTTCATAGGCTTTTTTGAGTTTGGGCAAGGACACAGGGGCCCCATGATCCCCTATTGCCTGGGGCCCTATGAGTTGTCAGTCCGCCCCTGGACACAGCAATAACTGGGAGTCAGATGTAACCTCAACAACTTACATTTTCTACACATTAAGGATAAAATCATATGCGTCAATTTATATATCACATATGTGGATGTGTTTACATGAACTGCTAAAGCTTTGCATGTAATTGCATGATTTTTACTATTTATTATCAGTTCAAATGGTGATCATAGTTATTTTTTTACCTTGAAGAGATCCCTTGTTTGTTTGCTGGATTTAAACTTTAAAAAGTAATCATTCTGGGCATAATTAAGCAGCTGTGCATTATTTTAATGTGTTAATGCAACATTGTAACATAGCAAATACAGTCCACGGGGCTTTGGTGTGGATTCTTGTACACTATTCAATTGTAAAAACTTTCAAAAGTCTTATGTAATCCAAAATAAAACAAGGGATAACATTCTTCTTAAAAAAAAAAAAAAAAAAAAAAAGTAACAACGTAGAAAAAAGGTATGCACCCGTAAAAAAAAGAACAAGATCTAGAACTGAACGATAATCAACGTTTTTCCTGTTTGCTACAGAGAAGCTCTCGTTATATTTAAATATGCTTGTAGTGTTCCTTCTGTTAGGGCAATATGGAGTGAACCAATGTATGGTGAAAAAAATAATTTCAATTTCAGGCTGTTCCTTGGTGTAGAGCGAGGTAATCTATAAGTATTTAGTGCAATAAAGATAAAGAACAATTGTGCAGTAAATCAATATATGTCTGTTGCCCAACACCACACAGAATGGGATGTCACTGACAGTGTCACTCGTGCCCAGTCCACCTTAGTTAGGGCCTCCTTGGTTTTGGGGCTTAGGGGCAGAGGCATTTGGTCCTTCAGTTATTTATAGTATTATACAATATTGGTATGTGTTATTGTTCTCTTATTTACTGCTATTGGTATTTATTTTATCAATTTGCTGTGTCTGTTGTACAAATAAATATTATAGATGTGCATGATGGAAAAATGTGTTTAGTTTCTTTTCAAATTCACTCGTTAATAGTTTTGTTTTGTCATATTCATTATGTTAGAATGATTCATTTTCAGAATTTATTTTTGTATATTTGGATTTGTTTTGTTTGTTTGGTCTTTTTAAATCTATTCAAAATTATTTGAAAATTAATTTAAAATCTAAAATGACTTTGAATTAGAAATGAAAACATATAATTGCAATAAATACAGTAAGGTTTAAGAGTGAAAGATGATGATTCCTACTTAGGCTGCTTTATAGAATATAAAAGAATAGAACAGATTAGAATAAAATAGAATAGAAAAAGAATATAATAAAACAGAATAATATAGAAAAGAATAGAACAAAATAGAAAGTAAAGGAATAGAAAATATAAGCATCAAAAAGAGTAGAATATAATAAAATAGAACTAATGTAGCCATTTTCTGAAATTCAAATTTCGGAAAACAGCTGTATTCATTCTATTTTATTCTCTATTCTATTTTTTCCAATTCTATCCTTTTCTATTGTATTTTACACTATTTTGTTCTTTTATTCTATGTTCTATTTTATTCTATTCTATTCTTTTCTATTCTTTTCTATTCTATTTTCTATTCCATTCCGTTTGATTCTATTTTAATATATTCTGTAAAGCAGCCTAAGTAGGAATCATCATCTTATTTCACTTTTATACCTTACTGTATTTATTGCAATATGTTTCCATTTCAAATTCATTTTTTCATTCAATTCAGATCATTTGTTTTGTTATTATTTAGTTTGTTGAATTGTGTTACGATTGTGATTTGGAAATTCAGATACATCCAGAATCTCCGAATAACGAAAATTCCGTCCAAATTTCGATTCTTAACTGGTTACAGGGTGGCACGGGTGCGCAAAATCACGTATATATACATGATTTTGCAGTTCCGTGTAGTAGGCACCCCCGCGTTGCCATTCGCAGCCTCAGCTGTCAATCACCGTGTCCCAGCCGGTGATTACTTGCCAGTGATCAGCGAGTATCTCCAACAGGGGAGAGACCTGTATGTAAACAATACAGATCTCTCCCCTGCCGGCTCCTTACAGTGTAAAACACTCACACAGCACACTGTGAAACAGCACACAGTTAACCCTTTGATCGCCCCCACATGTTAACCCCTTCCTGCCCAGTGCCATTAGTACAGTGTCAGTGCTTTTGATTAGCACTGATCACTGCATTGGTGTCACAGGGAATGTCAGTGACACCAAGTCAGTTCCCCCAGTGTCAGAATGCCCACCGAAGTCCCGCTATAAGTTGCTGATCGCACCATTGCTAGTAAAAAAAAAAAAAAAAACCAGTATATATACCGCCATTTGTAGATGCTATAAACTTTCATGTAAACTAATTAATTTTCATGTACGGGAATTTTTTTTAGCAAAGACATGTAGCAGAATACATTTTGCCCTAAATTTATAATGAAATTTGATTTTTAAAATATTTTTACTGGACATGTGTCAGGGATCCCTCCATGCAGCCATGCGACAGCGCCGGATCCCCTCGGGCTGCAGCGGTGTGAATGTTCATGCGCGGGAGTGTGTGGATGCACATGTGCAGGAGCGTGCAAGCACGCACATGCACAGTAACGTACATGTCACCGCAAGGCAGGCTATTTAAACCTGCAATACAGTTTAGTCAATGCCTTCTGGTCTATAACGTTCTGCACTCCATAACCTGATTCTGTTGCCTGTATCTGATCTGACCTGACTAAGAAAGAACTCCGCCTGCACCGACCCCGGCTTATCCCTGACTATCCGCTTGCCTGCTCCCTTTTACTTGATTTGCTCGTTTGATCCTGACCCGGCTTGTTTGACTCTGCTACATCTACTTACTGTATCTGCACCTGGCTTGTATCCTGATTACTGTCATACTTACCTGCTGCTGCACCCACAGTCTTGCACCTGGCCTGCATCCTGGTCACCACCATACCTGCCTGCTGCTGTATCTATGTTCCTGCATCCCCACCTGGCCTGCATCTGGAACTCCTCTGTCTCACCTGCCTGCCACCAGCTCCAGACCTATCCGGCACTCGTGCCACTCCTGGCTCTGCGCCCTCTGTTCCCACTGTCAGGGGCTCTGATCAGGAGTAGTAAGAGGATGCCTCCTCTCCACGTCAGGCTCCCCAACCAGGTATGCGACAACATGTTTGATAGCAAACAGTCAAAAATATAGGTTTTCTTTTAAATATTGTCGGTATTTTTTTTGTTTTTTAGCACAAAAAATAAAAAATGCACAGGCGATCAAATACTACAGAAAAGAAAGCTCTATTTGTGTGAAAAAAGGACATAAATTTAATTTAAGTGCAGCATTGCATGACCGCACAATTGTCAGTTAAAGTAATGCAGCGTCGTATTGAGCCAGCGCCTGGTCAGGAAGGGGGATAAATCCTCTGGAGGGCAAGGGATTAATGAAACCAAATTTCCTCCTCAACATTGGTGTGTCTAAGGGTATGGCATTGTCTGGAAGGTCATTGCTATCTTCTTGGGTCCCCCACCGGCGCTCCAGGCTCTTCCTTCCTGCCTAGTGTCCCTATAGCAAGCAGCTTGCTATGAAGGCACCTGAGCAGGCTTGTTTCCCAAGCCACTGCTCTGTGTCCCCATTTACACGCAAACCATAGCTTGGCCCCTCTCTCCTCATTGGTTCACTGGCTGTTATTGACAGTAGCAGGAGCCAATGGCTACCATTTAGAAATTATTTGTTTTGTTAGTTTTGAGCTAAGCTGGATCTGGCTTTGTAACTCGTTACCCTCCACTCCTTCTTCACCACTATCAAATCACTATACTTACCTAGATCTAAGGCTGGCCATACATTATACAATTATCTGGAGATTTTTGGTTTAGATTTACCAAAAACCATATAATAGGATGACAAACCTAAACAACACTTTCAGTTGTATCCAATTAGGCAGGCCCTTGCACTACACAGTTGAAGGTAAATCTAAAGGAAATTGGGCAGAAAATTGGAAGATAATTGTATAATGTATGGCCAGCCTAACTCTGAGGACTGTGGCATTGTTTACATCCCTCCACCAGCTTCTTGATGCAACATAGATTCCTATCCATTTATCAGCCCTATAGAAGTCTGAGGCCGAACTGCACAAGCACTGATGCCAGTCAAGATGCCAGACACAGATACTAGTGATTTAAGGGAATGGGTGGCAAAGACCTACCTAAAAGGGTGGGGCAAAAGGGTAAGAAAAAAATTTTAATTTGAGTTCTCTGCTGTGCACCTTGACTCCAAGAACAATCTCAGCCGCTCTGACAGACCCAGTTGAGTGGAAGTTACTGCAAGCACTTATAGGAACACAAGTGTAGATGCCTTTGCCTCGGTTGTGAAATAGCACCAAGAAATAAATACAAGACAGTTTACTGGTAAAGTAACTCAATGTATTGATACGGGTTAAAATAAATGGTGTTGTAAGCAAAAACAAGTATACAGAAGGTAGGATCAGACACAATCTGCTACACAGTATAATCACTATGCCAAAATAACTTAGCATAGAGTTCTGTACCCTAAACTGGTATTAACTCAAAAATCAGCAAAGTCAACAGTAAGCAGTGCATTTAAGCATTAACTTCAATGTGGATAATATTTCTATAAGTAGTCTAGAGTGCACTCTAGGAGAATTACTAAGATATGATGCAATGTTTCCTGAGAGGTACCTCTTAACAGCTCCAAGGGGACAGTCTTTAGTGCTAACTCTTTAACTGGATAGCATTGGGGCCCAGTTGTACCATTGGTGCACACGAGAATAGTTCAAGTCAAGCCTTCGGGCAGCAATAAGACTACTAGGTGGCTGTATGATCAGTTCCTAAAGAGCTCAGTCACTCTAGCAGAAGATTGTAAATCCCCATACTGCTCAGGCATCCAATATGCAGTTGTGATAGCACACAATGGACAGCAATGTGCACTCTCCAATCTCCCAATTGGCAAAAGGAAGTTAAGTCCTGTACAGCCTGGGAAAATGCAGCACTTGCCATTCTGTCCAGCAATCTCCTCTATGGAGATTGTAGTTCAAAAGTGTTTAATAATCACAGCAGAGTCTCTCCTCCAGACTACAGTTTCCCACAGTCCATTGTTGTCTGACTCAGTCCATTGAACTCTTCCTGCAGGAGAGAAGGCTGTGTTGAAGGCTTCTGCTTTCCAGACCAACAGTGGGCTTGAGTCTGGGGCCAAAAAGGTTTGAACTGCCCTGTTGGAGGGTACATCCAAGAGGAATGAAGATAAAGTCAGTGAAAAAGATGTACTACCCTTTCCCCACTCTATTATTTTTTTTTTCTTTTGCTGCTTTTGTGAGATACTTCTCACTTCCTTTCACAGTGACACTTACAGTAAGAAGTGGGAGGAGATTGTAAATATGATGCACATTTTGTGGTTTTTGTCCCATGCTTGGCAGATTCTAGACCAAAGTGTTTACTCTTCTCCATACCTTATTTAATAGACCCTTCAAACAGACCCTTGCTTGCTTATGGACACCTTAAACCCCCATTCCTCACTGAACCACAATTTAAACTAAAAACCTAATTCAATTTACACAATTTGAGCAATGAACAAGTTAAGCAATGTAAAGGTGTATTCCTCATTTACAAAAAAAAGCTTACTAGTACACCCATGGACACCCACAACAAAATTCTCACTTTGCGGGCTCCATGGATCCAAAATTGTTCTGACTTAGGCTGGCCATACACTATACAATTTTCTGTCTAATTTCTGCCCAAATTTACCTTTAACTATGTAGTGCAAGGGCCCGCCTAACTGGATACAATTGAAAGTGTTGTTAGGTTTGACCTCATTCTATGTTTTTTGGTAAATCTAAAGCAAAAATCTTAAGAAAATTGTATAATGTATGGCCAGCCTTAATGCTTCACTGCTTTATAAGGCTCCTGATTAGGAAGAGAGCATATGGAAAGTTCCTGGGGGTTATTTACAAAGGCTGGCCATACACTATACAATTTTCTGTCCAATTTCTGCCCAATTTCCTTTAGATTTACCTTTAACTATGTAGTGCAAGAGCCTGCCTAATTGGATACAATTGAAAGTGCTGTTTAGGTTTGACTTCCTATTATATGGTTTTTGGTAAATCTAAACCAAAAATCTCAAGAAAATTGTATAGTGTATGGACAGCCATAAGCTGTAGAGTGCAAAATCTGGTGCAACTCTGCATAGAAATCAGTCAGCTTCCAGGTTTTATTGCCAAAGCTTAATTGAACAAGCTGAAGTTAGAAGATGATTGTCTACCATGCACAGCTGCCCCAGATTCTGAGTGCTCCAGTAAATCTCTCACCCTGTGTCTTCCTCTTCTCTTCTCCTCTCCTTCCTCTTCTCTTTCTCCCCTATTTCCATCTTCCTCTGGCCTCTATGTCCTTCAGTTTTTTATCTATTTACTTTCTTTTCTCTTCCTTCTTACAGGATTTCTGTTAGAGACCACGTTCCCCTTTGATTTCCTGTTTATGCTTCTCTTTATGCCATTTTAACAGATGAATACTTACTACATAATGTGGACATTAGGTTTCTGAAAAGTTAGTTCAGGCTAGTTTTCTCCCCTTCTTCACCACCTATGACTTGTGGGATTGCCCATGGCTTCCTTGTGTGCATACTTGTCATTCCATAAGACATGCATGTGGTCTTGTATAACAGGTCTTTTGTGTCAAATGTCCATGTATGTTAATCTCTGTAATTGTATTGAAACCTATTCATGAACATTTAATAAAGATCTATTGACAGTGATGTGATGGGAGATCTCCCCAAAAGGGACAGGGATAGGGACAGAAATTAAAATCTGACAATGGTTTTAATATATTCCCCGTCTATACAAAACTAGAAAAAGGTTTATTGTATCTTTTGGCGTATAGCTTGGTAAGACTGCATTACTTTTTAAGTATCTAAAGCGGCCCATAAAGGAGTCAGTTTTTTTTTTTCTTTGTTCAACCAGTGGGTTCATCCAAAAAAAACTGAACTGGTTTTCCCATTCACACATTTGAGGTGGATGAGGGATTCCTCCCCACTCAGCTATTGTATTATCACAGTGTGGAGACTTCCCTGCCATCAGAATACACTGATCAGCGTTTCAAGCCTGGTCAAATCCGGTAGGGTGATTGTACAGAAGTTGATCCGTGCACACCGGTCACTCTGTGATAGCTGTGTCCTTTGGACACAGCTGATCACATATCAAGGTAAAGGGCCAATCACAGCAGCCCTTTACCACATGATCAGCTGTGTCCAATCACAGCTGATCACGATGTAAAACCACTTGTTGGTAATCTGCAGTACTTTCCTCATGCTGTCACAGCAAGATGAAAGTACTGCCAACAAGTGTGAAAGGAGACATCTACACTGATAATCAGGGCACTGATTATCAGTGTCCTGATTATCAGTGCATCCCCAACAGTGCCCATTAGTTCAGTCTAATAAAGTCAATTGGGTCTATCAATTCTGCCAATCAGTGCCCTGCAGTGCTACCAATAAGTGCCCAGCAGTGCTGCCAGTCAGTGCCCATAAGTGCTGTCAGTGCTGCCAGTCAGTGCCACCTATCAGTACTCTTCAGTGCTGCCTATTAGTACCCTTTAGTGCCAATCAGTGCCCATTGTTGTCGCCTATCAGTGCCCATTTGTGCTGCATATCAGTGCCTCCCCATCAATGCCCACCAGTGCCACCTCATGAGTGCAGCCTCATCAGTGCAGCCTATCAATGCCCATCAGTACTGCCTATCAGTGCAGCCTCATCAACGCACATCAGTGAAGGAGAAAAATTAACTATTTGCAAAATTTTGTAATAGAAACTAAATTAAATGTTTTGGAGGGTTTATTTCAAAATTGTCAGTTTTATTTTTCATTTAATTTAGCAAAAAAAAAAAAAAACACCCCAGTGGTGATTAAATACCACCAAAAGAAAGCTCTATTTGCATGAAAAAAAATATAAAAATTTTATATTGGTACAGTGTTACAGGACCGCACAATTGTAATTCAAGTTGCAACAGCATTGAAAGCTAAAAGTTGGCCTGTTCAGGAAGGGGGTAACAGTGCCCAGTAGGCAAGTGGTTAAGGCCCCATTCACATGGTCTTGTTTTTTCAAAGAAAAAACAGATTAAGTTTACATCAATTTTGCATCAGTTTCTCATCAGCTTTTACAGCAGTTTTTTTACATGTACTACCAATGCAAAAAACTAACCATTTGTCTGTTTACATCCATTTTTTTTACATTCGTTCTGTTTTATTAACAGAAGAAAAATAGGGCTTTGATACATTTCAAAAAACGGATGTTGACAGATATGGATGTAAACGAATGATCATCTGTTTACATCCATTTTTCCATAGAGATACATTGATGTCAGTTTTTCATCCATCAACAGATGGGGGAAGTGGGAATTATTGTCCAGAGTAAAGCTTGATGAATAAATTATATCTTTGGCTATCTAAGCTAGAGCTTGGTCATTGGTCAGTTTTATCTTGGACACACCTTAATAAAGCACTATGACCTATTAAGCCACATTTAAACTAAAAAAAAAATTATGTGTTTTAGTTATTTTTTAGGCTAGGTTCACACTTCTGCGATATGATTTTGTTACGATTTTCAGTGCAATTAGGTAGTGCTACGTGGATGTAACTTGGATGCAACCTTTGATAAGGTTTGTATATTTTATGGAGCCAAAATTGCAATGGAATCACGCCAAAGTAGTACAGGAACCTTTTGAAAAATTAATCAGTGCTGAGTCGCATTGATGTGAATGGACAACATTGAAAAAATTTGTGACTTCCATTGTCATGCGATTCTCTGCGACTCAAGTCCACATCTGAAATCGTACTAGTGAGAACAAGACCTGAATATTGTATTTTTATATTTAAAGCAGAACTACGCTGTATCCGAGCACCACAAGCCAAAAGCGCTAATGAATTCATTTTTAATATTCAAAGCAAACTCACCCATCCATCCATGTCTCCATGCTTTATTTTGCTGACATATGACTTTGAAAAGGGGAGATGATTCATGTAGTATTTACTTCCTGGGATCCATTTGCCCTTAGCTCAGTCATGCAGGTAGAAGGGCGTGCTTAGCTGAAGAAACCCCTCCTCCCCCCTGAAAACTCCTGTGATGTATGACATCATTTGCCTAGGCCTGGAAACCAGGAAATAACTAAAGAAATGTAAAAAACAGTTTAAAACAAGTAAATAGGACATTCATATCTAATTACTAATACTAGCAGCATAAGGATTCAAAATAGTCAATGCTGGTTGAGAGAGTGAAGTTCCACTTTAAGGTACATTCACACAGCTTTGTGAAAATATGGCAGCTAGCACGCAGGATCTTGTTGGCAGAAGCTGGCAGCAAGATCCTGCATAAAAGTGACCCTGTGCACTGTACACATGTAATGTTTGAGCAACATTTACATGCATACAACATTACAGCAAAAATGGCCTTTTGTTGCTATATACAGATGATACAAGTGGCTCCAATAGAGTGCCTTTGTGCTGTACGCAATGTTTACATGACTGCAACATACATTTTAATCAATTTTCATGCAGCGCCCCTCTAGATAGCCAGGGGGGTGCCAGTTATAACTTTTTAGATAGAAAGGCTGAGTAGCAGGCTGGGGAAATAGCCAGCAGGGTCAAATTTGTGTCAGGGCTGAGAGGCTCTGCAGGTCAGTTCCTTGATACCTTACTCTGCTCTATAATCTTGGAGAAGATTCTGGAAGCAGTGGATAGGGGTGAGGAGGAGCTGGCCTGCACATTCAGAGGACTTTGGCCAATCCTCAAGCAGGAGACTTGGCATGGGGTCTGGACAGCCTTTAATTGTGACTGAGCCTGCTCAGCGGTGGTAGAGTTTGGGTGAAAGATGTGAGGAAGATCGAGATACAAGAGCCTGAGAGGAGGCCCAATGAGAAGGGGCCTGCCTACAGGAAAGGAGGATCACTCAGCCTCATCAGTCCCCCAGAGGGAGGACCACCTGTGGGCCAAGAAAGGAGTCAGTACCGCAAAAAGCCTGAAGGCAGCCACCAACCAAACCAGCTCACAGGCAAAGACTGAGTAATTAATCCTACATGCCCTGGGCCAGTTAAAGGGAAAGAGCATTCTGGTGGAAACCTGACTAGCTCCTTACTCAGGACTGTTTAACTTACAGTGGCAGGCACTGGATCCCCTTGCACAGGGATTCCTCCAGACAGCTGGGCAAAGAAGAGGATTTATCTGGGGTTTGGGGTGGAACACCAGGAGAGACTGAAGAGCTCTACGAGAAGAGAATTTCCTATCTTGGGCTCATACATAGTTGCCAGGAATTGTTCCTCAAATTGCTGTTCCTTGGGCATCCCATGCACCCCTTACCCCATCCAAGTTCAATACACCTAATTAAAAAAAAAAAACAAACTCAAGGACTGTTTACTGCCTCCAGAATGCAAGTCTGTGAAAAATGCATGTTGCCTGGCTGTGCAGGACTATAGGGGGACCCAACACTTCAGCAACTCCTGAGGATATAGTGCTACGTTCAGGATGTTGGAATGCAGAATTTTCTGTATGTTTTTGCATTTCTGAACACATCACAAGTTTACTGATCTTTATGCATCAGCGTCTATAGAAAACTACTGTATACACTGGGATTCAGATTCATTACAAAAAAGCGGTTTTCACATCTGTGTGCATGAGTCCTAAGGCAAATGCTGTTGTAATCAGTAGTTCATCTTTGGTATTCAGAAGCTGTAGCTGATCACAATGCACTTCAATAAACTGGCTTGCTAAGGTCCCGGATTTCCAGTCCTGATGATATCCTGCAGAGCCACGTCAGCTACAAGGAGCAGTCTAATAAAACAGAAGAAAAAACATTATGTTTAACAAAGGCGGTTCCACAGCATACAAAGGAATGCACACCACCCATTTAGTAGTGACTTACAAAATACACAAATCATTTTTTTGCGATTATACATAAATACAGAAGAGCTGTGTTATTTTTTTATACCATGCTTAAACAATTTCCTGAAAGGTATTGATGAAGTTGACTATTTATTTATTTTTGCTGATTTTCTCTTAAAAGATCACTGCTATAAAAAGTATATACGCCCCACATATCCAACTTATACCAAATGAAAGTAAAATTTAAAAATTGTTAAAAGAAACAACTATTATTATTTAAGAATCAAATATGCCTATCAAATAAATACCCAAAATACCCAAAACCCACTTCATATTCCCATTCCATTCTATTTTTCTTGTTTTCTATTCTATTCTTTTATTTCTAATCTATTTTTTTCTATTCTATTATTCTTTGTTTTCTATTCTATTCTATTCCTTTCTATTCTTTTATTTTCTATTGTTTTCTATTCTATTCTAGAAAGCAGCGGCTTCATATACACAAGCAGCTCCTAAACATGAGTTTTTTTAGGAGCTTTTGGCATTTTTTACCAAAGCTCCTAAACTCAGCTCCATAAAAGCTTATGTGTCCATGTACACATAGTCTTTCACCAGAGTTTAGGAACTGCTGCGTTTAGGTGAGGTTAAACCTCCCTCTCCTGAATGTGAAAGAATCACGTTCAGGATAGGAATGTTTTGACCGCTGACTGCGGGGGAAAATGCAAAATGCGGGGAAAACGCAGCAAAACATGGCAACCATGGTACCGTGATTTTGCCGTGATTTGCTTTTCCTGCAGCCGACGGTCAGGGTAGGCTCATGTACATGCCTGTCTGTGCTGCCTATCAGTGTCAGTCAGTGCCGCCTATCAGTGCCACCTATCAGTGTCAGTCAGTGCCACCTATCAGTGCCAGTCAGTGCCGCCTATCAGTGCCAGTCAGTGCTGCCTATCAGTGCTGCCTATCAGTCCCATATATCAGTGCCACGTATCAGTGCTGCTGCCTTTCAGTACCCATCACTGATGCCTGTCAATGCCCATCAGTGCCACCTACCAGTGCCTCCTCATCAGTGCCCATCAGGTGCCACCTATCAGTGTGAGTCAGTGCAGCCCTATTCGTGCAGCCTATTCGTGCAGCCTCATTAGCGCATATCATTGAAGGAGAAAAATCACTTATTTACAAAATGTTATAACAAAAACTAAGAAAAAATTTTTTTTTTCAAAATTTTCAGTGGCTTTTGGTTTGTTTAAGAAAAAATAAAAAACCCAGAGTTTATTAAATACCACCAAAATAGCTCTATCGGTCACAAAAAAAATGATAAAAATTTCATATGGGTACAATGTTGTATGACCAATTGTCATTCAAAAATGCGGCATCGCTGAAAGCTGGAAATTGGCCTGGGCGGGAAGGGGGTATAAGTTTCCAGTAGGCTAGAGGTTAA
>CATNWA010003590.1:0-19620 GCA_951230385.1 Staurois parvus | reverse complement strand
CTCAGAGATGTGAGAACAGATTAAGCTTGGGGAGATGATGAGGAAAAGGAGAACATTTATAAGGCAATTGTATTAAAGTACATGTATTCTTAAAAATGCTTGTAGTAGTATTTTGTTTTAAAATAATCCTGTTATAAGAGCAACATGTGGTCTGACCTCTTTATAAGGACACCAGTTTGACTGGATTTTTTATGGTCCCACTGGCTCCAATGCATTAAGTCACTTTCCCATAATAAGTGTAAAGAAGACTGCGATGGACTCCTGACATCCCAACTGGGTATCTCCACCAAGAAGCTGCTTCTCAAGCTGTAAAAACACGAGGCAAGTGACTATAGCTGTAGCTACCCCAAAGAATTAGACTAGAACTGGAGTAAACAAGAAACTGCTTTATTAGAGAAACACACTGAATTTATACAGAAATCCATCAGATAAGAGCTAATCACATTATCATACACAATGCCTACCCCAGACAGTCCGGTACCCACAATGGAATACATTATATATAGAAAGCCATATGTTACAATGATAGTTCTTTTGGGTATACCTAATGGCCCTAGCCACTATACAGTTCTATGCAAATGTGGGTAGGACTTGGTGAAGCGCTGATGGAGTGCCCAGGCTAGATGGAAGTCCGGATGGGCATAAAAGTCAACCAGTGACTAGCTCCTTCTGGATAACTTAAAAACACAATAAAACACAGAGTTCTCTGGGCAATGACTTTCTTGCAGCCCCAAGTTTGTGACAAAGACCTATCGATAAGTCAAAGTATTGATGCAAAAGGTTCAGCATTTTAGCCAGGCAAAATGCTGCCAACTATAGCAGCCGATCAAAATCAGAAGCCCAAACTGATGTGGGCAACTCCAAGGAGCATGCAAGTGATCTTTTCAGGGATCTCATGCAGCAAGTGCTCATTTTTATGCTGTGAATGTGCATGCGCATGAGCATGCACTGGCCTTATACGCACAAGCACAAGCGCAACCACAGATCCTGTCGCATGGCTGCTTATTTACCCATTTGCCAACTGCCCACTGTACATTTAGTGTGGACGGGCAGCATGTGCAGGCTGGTTGATATACATGTACATCATCCAGCCTGCACAGGTTTAGGAGCGGGCTTTGCAACTGATATGTCCACCAGACACAGTGGATTGCAGCTCCTGGTACTGGGCCGCTTTGATTCTCATTCATAAGAGCTCTGCTTCCTTTACCAGTGAGCTGTGGTTGGCCCACAACTATCACATGGTACCTGGGCCAATCACAGCACCCTGTACCATGTGATTAGCTATAGTCAATCATAGATCACTAGTAATTGCAGCTGTTATGAATTAAACTCAGTTCAAAGCATTCCTGTTACAATGTTCATCATTGTAATTGCAATCTTTTTTTCTCCAGGTTTTTTTTTGTCACCATTCAGTGTCCCTGATCACCACCACACCAGCCATATGATGAAACTGTAATGTGCTGGTGACAGTATGTAAAAAAACTAAATTTAAAAAAAAAAATTTTTATTTAATATCTTCATTTTCCAAAAATTTTTAACAAAAAATTCCAAAAACTCGTCATGCCTCTTACTAAATACTTTAGACCAGTGGTTCTTAACCTTTTTGGAGGTACTGAACCCCACCAGTTTCATATGCGCATTCACCGAACCCTTCTTAATTGGAAAAATAAAATATGATTTTTAAAATTCAAAACATAGGTATATATTTATACATAGGTGCACAAAATGAACAAAACCATTAAGAACAAAGAACAAAACCATTAAAACATGATTTTCACACAAAAACAAAATAATGAATATTTACCGCAAATCAGTGTGACTTCTGCTGTTGTCTTTCAGAGGCCAGTTCAGAAATGCGCGGCATTACCTTGGCAAGTGCCACTCTCATGTCATTTTCGCAACAAAGTCTGTTCCTTTTCTTCGTCTTTATGTCCAGCATCCTCGAAAAGGATTGCTCGCAAAGATATGTTGTAACAAACGGTATGAAAAATTCATCCCCCATAGTAATTCATCCCCATATAGTAATTCATCCCCCATAGTAATTCATCCCCCATATAGTAATTCATCCCCCAAATAGTAATTCATCCCCCATAGTAATTCATCCCTCATAGTAATTCATCCCCCATATAGTAATTCATCCCCCATAGTAATTCATCCCCCCATATAGTAATTCATCCCCCATATAGTAATTCATCCCTCCTATAGTAATTCCTTCCCCATATAGTAATTCATCCCCCCCATACAGTAATTCATCCCCCATATAGTAATACATCCCCCATATAGTAATTCATCCCCCATATAGTAATACATCCCCCATATAGTAATACATCCCCCATATAGTAATTCATCCCCCATATAATAATTCATCCCCCATATAGTAATACATCCCCCCTAGTAATACATCCCCCATATAGTAATTCATCCCCCATATAGTAATTCATCCCCCATATAGTAATACATCCCCCATATAGTAATTCATCCCCCATATAATAATTCATCCCCCATATAGTAATTCATCCCCCATATAGTAATTCATCCCCCCTATAGTAATTCATCCCCATATAGTAATTCATCCCCCATATAGTAATTCATCCCCCATAGTAATTCATCCCTCATAGTAATTCATCCCCCATATAGTAATTCATCCCCCTAGTAATTCATCCCCCCATATAGTAATTCATCCCCCATATAGTAATTCATCCCCCCTATAGTAATTCCTTCCCCATATAGTAATTCATCCCCCATAGTAATTCATCCCCCATATAGTAATTCATCCCCCATAGTAATACATCCCCCATATAGTAATTCATCCCCCATATAGTAATACATCCCCCATATAGTAATTCATCCCCCATATAATAATTCATCCCCCATATAGTAATTCATCCCCCCTAGTAATACATCCCCCATATAGTAATTCATCCCCCATATAGTAATACATCCCCCATATAGTAATTCATCCCCCATATAATAATTCATCCCCCCATATAGTAATTCATCCCCCATATAGTAATTCATCCCCCCTATAGTAATTCATTCCCCATATTAATTCATCCCCCATATTAAGTCTCCAAGTCCCCCCTGTGTCAATTCACTTACCTTTGCTCCGCGCGTTCCTCTCGCTGTATTCCCGCGCCGTTCCGGTCTTCAGGGCGGACTGTGAGAGGAGCCTAGCTCCTCTCACATTCGTCACGCTGCCCCGCCTACACACATCCTGACAGCCAATCACTGGCTATCAGGATGTGAGTGGCAGCGAGACTGGCCAATCATTGCATTTGAGTCCCTGCCGCCCAAGAGGAGGGAGGGGAGCGGGCGCCCGGCACACAAGAGCCGCGGCTTGCCGACCACTGGGCTAAGCGATGTTGCGTGACCACCTGCAGCCAATGATGGACAAGCGGGCATGTCATCACAAATCATATGAGTCGGGTGTGGGTCACCTCCGCCGAACCCCGAGACTGACTCACCGAACCCCTGGGGTTCGATCGAACCCAGGTTAAGAACCACTGCTTTAGACTGTCTACTTTTAAAATGGGCAAATTTGGGGGCATTTGTTCTGTCCTGGTGTTTTAAGGGCCTCAAAAAATGAGATTGGCCATCAGTACATAAGAAGTGATCAATTTTCAAATTTATATACCATAGATTGTAGATGCAATGACTTTCACACAAATCAATTAATATACACTTACCGGAATTTTTTTTTACCAGCAAATACATTGTGACCTAATTTATGAAGACATTTGATTTTTTTATTGGATATGTTTTATAACAAAAGAAGAAAAGGTTAGGGTTTTTTTTGGTCCTTTTTCGTTTATATTATAATAAATAAAAAAACCCAGTGGTGATCAAATACCACCAAAAGTGTTGCAGTTAAAATAACGCAGTCCTGAGTAGCAAAAAATGACCTTGTTCATGAAGGGCTTAAAACCTTCCAGAGCTTAAGTGGTAAAACCTAAGGTATGCCTGGCTTCAGTGCCCTTGTTCCTGTATTCCAAGTTCCTGAAGGTCTGCTTACCATGTTCCTGACCTGTCTACACCTTACACTTTACTTTGATCACCCCTGCTGTTATATCCGCTGCTCTCCTGTCTTATCAGCCATGGCTTGGTCTTCTGACCATGATTCTGCCTCCTGACTTGGTACCTCGCCACCAGAACGTTGCTGACTCCTGCCTGTTCCTGACCTTGAACTTGATCCCAATCCTGCACCGTTTGCCTAGCTGCTGCTGAACATGGCTTGTGACCTGACTCCCATACTGCCAATAGAATGGACTTATGTGTTTCCAAGCTCAAATTCACTGCTCCAGCTTCTTGGCACCTCTGCCCTTCCACTGCCCTAGCAGTCCCTTTCTCCACTTCTTCGATGGGACTTGTGCAAGAGGCCACCTTTGTCATTTTGGGCTCCTTATGTGTACCTAGGCAGCCAGCCTCTTCATGGTTTTCTGTCATACCCTTACCTTTGAGAAAAAAGTGTGCTGGAATTGGGTGAAGACATTGGCCTGTGTTTTCACTGCCTCATGTTCAGACCATTTCGGAATAGCATAAGTATTGCAGCAACTACAGACAACAGTGCAGCCAGTACAAGCAATATTTTCCCTGCTTAATCAGAAAGTTTTGAAGAAACACCCTCATGACAACCACATCTGCACAGACATGCGGTCATATGATCATGTCCTCATTCATACTTCACTCTGGAAGAATAGTTTGTGTGCTGGACATCCAAATCAAAAGATTTGGCTATTAGGAAGCACGGGTATGGGTATATGTAGGACTTGCCCCCCCCCCCCCCCCCCGCCGCTCTGGAGGACACTAGTGCAAGTTACAGAATGATTTACCTGTGTTTTTATATGAGGTTTTGTATATTAAACAGCAGACAGAATATTAGTAAACACCCTTTTGCCAGCAGGGCCGTGTTAAAAGCATTATGGGCCTGGTGCTGAGGATTTTGGTGGGCCTTTTTATGGTGGCAGTGAAGCAGATTAGGAGTCACAGGGATATGGCAATATGACATAAGTAACGTCATATCACCAGATCTCTATTTGCTAGCCACCCTTCTGCATTTCCAGAAGCCTGTGCTGGCGTCGCCAAAAGTTGAAAGGGGGCAGTCGCGCAGCAGGCATAACACTATGGAAGCCTGTCATTTAATTTGCCGGGCTTTCATTGGTGTGAGCCCTAAGTGAAAGGGCAGCAGGCCCAATTCATGTGTGCGCGGCCCGCCCTGGGGTGAGGTGGAAGGGCGCAGCCTCAGAGGCACACAACACTACTACGTAAGCCAAATACCAGTCTTCTGTTAAGACTGCTCGCCCAATGCCTGTCATTAACCACTTGGCCTCCAGAAGGATTTACCCCCTTCATGACCAGAGCATTTTTTGTGCTATTCAGCACTTTACTAATTTACCTGGCAATTGCATGGTCATGCAACATTGTATGCAAATTACATTTTTATAATTTTTTTTTACACAAATAGAGCTTTCTTTTGGTGGTATTTGATTATCACTGTGTTTTTTATTTTATAATATATAAAGGAAAAGAAGAGAAACAATTTTGGAAAATAAAACAGTATATTTTATACTTTCTGTTATAAAACATATCCAATTAGGCCTTTTAGATCTGTGCTGTGGCCGCCGGACACATCGGCCGATTTCTGTCCCTCAGGGGGGTCCCCCTGCTCCTTTTCTGGCCCTCGCTACCCTGGGTGCCCCGATGGGCAAAAAAAACGCCGGCCGCCCGTGCCTCCAGCTTCCGCCGGGCGGCGCCGGAGTTTGCGGCCTACCCGCCGGGAGGTCGCGGCTGAAGCCGCGGCCTCGATTTTGGGCCGGCCGCCGACCACTTCCAGGACCTCGGCCGCGGATTTGCGGCTCCCGCCCGAGACCTTAAATGGAGCCCCAGCCGCAATTTTGGGTCCCATGCCATCACCATCTGCAGGTGGGTCGGATCATGGCAGTGTGGAGGACCCGTCCCAGCAGTCTCCCATGCCATTGGAGCCACCCCAGCAGTCTCCCATGCCATCTCTGCGGGATGCTGAGCTCCTGCGCCGCTTCCAGTTTATGTTACAATCAGAATTGTCCTCCGCCACCCTCCAAGCTGGCCGACCGTCTCTCACGGGAAATTCGGGAGTTGGGCAGCCGGACGAGCGACCATTGAAGATAAAATGGATGCTGCGGCTACGGTCCTTGAAAATCACGAGCAGGATTTATGCGACCTCAAGAAAGAATTGGCGGACACGCTGCTACGGCTTGAGGATTTTGAAAATCGTTCCCGCCGTGGCAATTTGCGGTTAAGGGGTATCCCGGAAACGGTTACGGATCTTACCTCCACTGCTACTGCTCTGTTCCAGGAGCTGACGCCCGCCATTCCCATTGACCGTCTTGAATTTGATCGCATACATCGTGCCTTGGGCCCCAGACGACCGGGATGGGCCCTCGAGAGACATTATCATCAAGTTCACTTATTACCGCACTAAGGAAACCATCCTCTTGGCGGCCAGAAATAAACCTGATCTCAGCTTCCAGGGGCATCGCTATCAGCTCTTTGCAGACCTCTCCCAGACCACTCTACAAAAGCGCCGCCAGTTGAAGCCCTTTACTTCGGTCCTGGTGAAACATAGTATTAAAATACGCCTGGGGCTTTCCGTTCCGCCTCACCTTCACCTAACCGGGGCCGCAGTCACTCTGTGGCTACACCAGAGGAGGCTCACTCTCTCCTGGAATCCTTACACCTTCTTTCGCCGGAGGCTGCGGATCGGAGCCCAGTTCATTCATCTGGATCACCGGCAAGGCCGCTTTCCTCCGAGCCGCATCTGGGAGCGGTCGTCCAATAGGAAGAGGGCCCTTTCTCAGACCCCTTCGCGATCAAGTCCTTCCTGTTCTTCTCCGGGCTGAAGATGCGTCCTGAATTTTCCATGTATCATCTCACCGATGAACTCTCTGACGGGACCGTGAGTTTGGCCCTTGGGGCTCCCCCAGTTTGTTTGCATTTCGGGTTGGTACTGCTCCTTGGGCCCCGGGGTGGGAGGTTGACCCGGTGGGCCCTGGTTGGGTGAAGGGGGTTGGCTCCTATGGTTCTCTGGGTTCCTATGGGGAGGTTATCGCGGAGGTTCCTGCTCCTGGGACTTTTAGTTTCATTACGTTTTATTACATTATATTATGTTTTTTTGCTTTTTTGCCCTCTGAGGGCTTCAGTTTTGATGTTTCCATTTGCAGCCATGTGTCCGGTGGTAGAGTTACCCCTAATTGTATCCTTCATGTGTAGGATGCGCGTCACCATTGGTGTGACACAATTGCACTGTTATGTATACTTTTTTATGTCTTTTTCCTTTTTTTTTCTTTGTTCTTTTCTTTTTCTCTGTTTTTTTACTCGTTTTTGTTTTCTGCAGGGTTCTGGGACGCCATGGTCCGATCACCATTGGGAGTGGAGATTGCTGGCTGCTTTGGGCTTTTTTCTGCTGAGCGTGTTGCGTTGATACCGCCATGGCCTCGCCCCTTTTGAAAATACATTCACAAAATGTTCAAGGCTTCAATTCGCCTCAGAAACGGGCTAAAGTTTTTCATCATCTCAAATCGCAACAAATTGATGTGGTATGTCTACAGGAGACCAGGTTTTTCTCAGTCCTCCGCCTCCGCATTATCTTTCACCTCTCACTATCCATCTTTTACACTGGCCTCGGCTTCTGAGAAGCGTCGGGGTGTTCTGATAGCTTTTAAACGCAATCTCCTTTGTCTGTTCTAGGCATATAGCGGACCCCCCCACGGGCAGGTATTTGCTTCTGCAGGGCACCCTCTGGGACCAGGAGGTTACCTTGTCTTTACTAGCAGCCTAACCGTTTTCCAGCATAAATTCTTTTTTTGCATCTTTGCACACACGCTCTTAATGTTACCCCATTGGATCGCACATGAATCTCATTCACTTGTCGTAATGCATCTTAGCGGATGCAGACCATTTAATGTGTACTGTCCGCATGCAGGTCCAGCATTCTCGAGGTCTTAACTCTGTTACCCTTGGTACTCCTCCTTGCCTTTGGGGATTGACTCTTTCTGACTGAATGGGTTTTGCCGGATACTTGGATTCCACATTGGATAGCGCGCTACGCAACGGGGAGCGACCCCTCTCATGACTTGGTGTGTTAGAGGAACGTATGCGCTCTCTTTTGCGGGACGGCGGGGCTAGCGGACGTCTGCTGGAGGGAACTTCATCCAACTGAACGCGACTTTACGTTCTATTCCAATCCCCATGATTTTCAGTTTTTGTTAGAATTTATCATATATTCATGCAGGTCCAGCAGCTCCCCTCGGTCCGGCGGATAAATCTATTCCTTCCTCACCCTCCGGATGCTGGGTCAGATCATGATCCCTTGGTACTCCTCCTTGCCCTTTCTGGGTCAAAAGAGAACGGCGCCCTTTTCATTGGCGCATCAATGACTTCTTTACTGACCACTCAGGCTACCTGCCAACAAAAAGCTTAGATTTCTTTTTACACGGACATTACTGCCTTGTGATTCCTTTCCTTGCCTCCCGGAAAACTCGGGGATCGGTTGCCGCTGTCTTCAGATAGTGCCTCCACGATTGCAAATATAGCGCAGAAGAGCCACGGTGCGGGGTCATGTTTCCCTATACAGTGCTGGCTGCGGTCCGGATATTGTGTGGAGCTAGGAAGCGGGGAACGCCTCTGGACGTTCACGACTCTTGGAGCTTCATTCTCTCCTGGCCTCTGCGGGATATGCGTCGTTGGAAGTCATCTCCATCCGTTGGCCATAAACACGACGCTCGGGTCGGTGAACTGGCGACAGAGAATTGGACCCTCCTCGCCTGGGCTTCGGATTGGGCGGAACGGGCCTGCGTTGGACCAGACATAAATTTTATTCCTGCGCTAATAATGCCCTCAGGTCCCATGCTAGCCAGCAGGAAACTCATGGCTTCTGTGGGGAAAGCCCATAAACCAATTCGACTTTTTGCGACTTTCACAGGGTGGCTGTACTTCTAATCCCCAGCAGATTGTTTCCCGAGGCTTTTCGGACTTCCTTTCGCGCCTCTATATGCTGCCCCAGATCCTTTCCCTGTGGCCCAGGCAGAGGCATTCTTTCAAGACCTCCATCTTCCCGGAATTAAACCGAGCAGGGTCAGGCACAGGCCCTCAAAATGCTGGTGTGTTGTTCACCGTACCGGAAAGTGCTCGTCTCCAAAGCGATCAAGTCTTTTACGGGTTCCACCGCGGCGATTGCCCAGGTCCCCGACGGGCTTCTGGTCCTCGTGGTTTGGCCTCTATTATAAAAAATTCTCAGCCCTATTGGCTCCTTTTTTTTAGCGGCCTATTTCAATGAGTTACGACAGGGCTCTTTGCCCTCTCCGGATGCACTTAGGGCACATATCTCTGGATGATTCCTAAGACGGCCTGTGGTGGACGTACACCTGATGTCCGGAGGTATTGAGCAGTAAGCCTTAGTAGGCCCACTGATTTCTCATGCTGCCATTATTGCGTGGGCAACACGTTTTGGCCTTATTAGAATCTCTATGATTGTCCCCTGCGTGGGCTCTTATTGTTGCTTGTGTTTTAGTTAAATTAATAAAAACCATTGAAATACCGCAATATATATTTCTAAGATTTAGCCATGAATGACCTGAAGATATTGTCCTTGGGCAAGATCCTTTAGTGTTTCGCATCAATAAATATTTTGTGTTGTAGCTTGGTCCACAGGGACCAAGTAGGGTTCCCCCACTGTACCGGAAGAGGGGCAGGCGGTGGGTTGATAAATCTGTCCGTGTAAGGTGGTCCATTGCTTATACATTTTCTGCAAACAACGGAAAATATAGCCAGGATTCAAGGGATACTGTCCTTGGACAGTATATATAAGCTTTTGATATGTCTCCATATCTTGTCGGGAATATCTGCAGCTGGTTCCTGTCTCGTTGGAGTGCTTCTATCCTCTCGGATTCAGGCCTTGGGATCCTCCGTTAAATACGCTGCTTATTTCATCGGAATACTTTGAGTCCTGTTGGGGATTAGAGTGCACCGGTGACTATTGTGTTAAACAATAACAATCCGGCGCTCTTGCCACTGACCGAATTCAAAAACTAAAAAAGGCCTTTCCATTATGCGGGGACAGTTTATTTTAAGCAGAGCTAATAGATAAAAATACATCTTTTGGGACGAATGCCTCTATGACCCTTGAAGCTAATCCTCCATGCGCACATAAATTCCTAACTTGCAACGAGGTTACTTGAGCGCTTGGATAAAGTAGAGGAAGGTTTTCTATAAGGTGATTTCGGGTCTACGTTGCTAGCAATAGGAAGATAAAAAAGTGCTTTAAAACCGTCGTCTCGCTTAACCTAGGATTACTAAAAACATATTTTTATTCAAAGACTCTAAATAAGGTTCTGAGGTATATAATATGCGTCACAGATTGATGAATGTTTCGTGACATTGGCTACAATCCTGGCACTTCCTTACCGGTGGGCTTCCGCTTCTTGGAATTACTTGGGCATTCGCTCTGACCAACCACATGTATTCACTCCCTTTTTGCAGTGGGGCAAATTATTTCTAGTATTTAGCTTAGTCGCTGCAATTTGTGGCTTTTTTATGCTCTGACTTACAAAAAAAAATCCAGACAGACACTCACATTGGCTGATTTGGAAAGAATTTATTTGCAAATTATGGTGGAAAATAAGTATTTGGTCAATATCAAAAGTTCATCTCAATACTTTGTTATAATATCCTTTGGCTACTTGGCAATGACAGAGGAACGGCTCAAACGTTTCCTGTAAGTCTTCACAAGGTTGGCACACACTGTTGCTGGTATGTCGGCCCATTCCCACGCTCCATGCAGATCTCCTCTAGAGCAGTGATGATTTGGGGCCTGTTGCTGGGCAACATGGACTTTCAACTCCCACTATTTCAAAGGTTTTTCTATGGGGCTTTTGGCTTGAGATCTGAAGACTGGCTAGGCCACTGCAAGACCTTGAAATGCTTCTTACGAAGCCACTCCTTCGTTGCCCGGGCGGTAATGTTTGGGATCATTGTCATTTTGGAAGACCCAGCCACGTTTCATCTTCAATGGCCTTGCTGATGGAAGGAGGTTTTTGTGTACTCAAAATCTCATGATACATGGCCCCCTTCATTCTGTCCTGTACATGGATCAGTCGTCCTGGTCCCTTTGCGGAATGCAGAAAGAGCCCCAAAGCATGATGTTGCCACCCCCATGCTTCACAGTAGGTATGGTGTTCTTTGGATGCAACTCAGCATTCTCCTCTCTTCAAACATGATGAGTTGTGTTTCTACCAAACAGTTTCTATTTTGGTTTCATCTGACCATATGACATTCTCCCAATCCTCTTCTGGATCATCCAAATGCTCTCTAGCAAACTTCAGACATGTACTGGCTTAAGCAGGGGGACACATCTGGCACTGCAGGATCTGAGTCCCTGGTGGCGTAGTGTGTTACTGATGGTAGCCTTTGTTACATTGGTCCCAGCTCTCTGCAGGTCATTCATTAGGTCCCCCCCGTGTGGTCCTGGGATTTTTGCTTACCGTTCTTGTGATCATTTTGACCCCACGGGGTGAGATCTTGCATGGAGCCCCAGATCGAGGGAGATTATCAGTGGTCTTGTATGTCTTCCATTTTCTAATTATTGCTCCCACAGTTAATTTGTTCACACCAAGCTGCTTGCCTATTGCAGATTAAGTCTTCCCAGCCTGGTGCAGGTCTACAATTTTGTTTCTGGTGTCCTTCGACAGCTCTTTGGTCTTCACCATAGTGGAGTTTGGAGTGTGACTGTTTGTGGTTGTGGACAGGTGTCTTTTTATACTGATAACAAGTTCAAACAGGTGCCATTGATACAGGTAATGAGTGCAGGACAGAGGAGCCTCTTAACCACTTGCCTACCAGGCACTTATACCCCCTTCCTTACCAGGCCAATTTTCAGCTTTCAGCACTGCCGCACTTTGATTGACAATTGCGCGGTCATGCAACATTGTACCCATATGAAATTTTGATCATTTTTTTCTCACAAATAGAGCTTTCTTTTGGTGGTATTTAATCGCCACTGGGCGCTTTACTTTTTGCGCTATAAATTAAAAAATGTGCAAAAAAATTTGAAAAAAAAAAAAAGTTTATTTGTTTCTTTTATAAAATTTTTCAAACAGGTATTTTTTCTCCTTCACTGATTTGCGTTGATGAGGCGGCACTGATGGGCACTGATAGGCGGCACTGATAGGCAGCACTAAAGGGCACTGATAGGCAGTACTAATGAGGTGGCACGGATAGGCGGCACTGATAGACAGCACTAATTAGGGGTCACGGATAGGCGGCACTGATATGCAGCACTGATAGGCGGCACTGATAGGTGACACTGATGATGGGTACTGATAGACGGCACTGACTGGCATCACTTCTGGGCACTGACTGGCGGCACTGACTGGCACAACCCCTGGGCACTGACTGGTGGCACTGACTGGCAGCACTGCTGGGCTGCACTGGTGGGTGGCACTGGTGGGCAGCACTGGTGGGTGGGCACAGGTGGGTGGCACTGGTGGGCACAGGTGGGTGGGCACAGGTGGGTGGCACTGCTGGGCACATGTAGGTGGCACTTCTGGGCACAGGTAGGTGGCACTGCAGAGTGGGCACAGGTGGGTGCACTGCTGGGCACAGGTGGGGGCACTGCTGGGAACGGGTGGGCGGGGCTAGTGGGCGCACTGCTGGGCGGAACTTGCGGGTGTCACTGCTGGGCACCGATCATCAGGGCACTGATCATCAGTGCCCTGATGATCGGTGCCGATCCCCGCTCTGACAACTGCCGGTTCTCGGCAGTACTTTCCTCACGATCTGACAGCGTGAGGAAAGTGCAGCCGAGAACCGGCACTTGCATTTCCCTGTGATCAGCGTGTCATTGGACACCGCTGATCACGTGGTAAAAGGCCGGTGGGATCGGCCTTTCACCACATCACGTGATCAGCTGTGTCCGTAGGACACAGCGATCACGGAGATCGCCGAGTGCGCGCCCCCTGGGGCGCGCAGGAGAGCGCGTTCTGGGAGGACGTCATATGACGTCCACTCAGAACTGGCCGGCCGCGGTGAAGCCGTCATTCGGCTATGCGCGGTCGGCAAGAGGTTAAAGAAGAAGGTACAAGTCTGTGAGAGCCAGAAATCTTGCTTCTTTGTAGGTGACCAAATACTTATTTTCCACCATAATTTGCAAATAAATTCTTTCCAAATAAGCCAACGTGATTGTCTGGATTTTTTTTCTCATTTTGTCTCTCATAGTTGAGGTCTACCTATGATGCCAATTACAGGCCTCTCTCATCTTTTTAAGTGGGAGAACTTGCACAATTGGTGGCTGACCAAATAATTTTTTGCCCCACTGTATGCTGATACAACTGGGTCACTATTATTGATTGTTCAAATGTATGTTTATTACCCACAGCAACACTGCTGTATCACACTACATTCACTAGTTCAGATGGATAATTCTGTTGTTTCAATTTCAAAATCTGCTATACATATTTTTGATGCTGTCACACCTACTGTCCAAAGTACATTTACCAGTGGTCTCTAATATAATTACACCACTAAACAATTGTATTTGGTCTAAAGCAGAGTTGCAGCTCATTGTGTGCTTTGTAAAGAATCTATTTTCAATGGCACTTTTGCTATCATGAATTGCATAACCTATACTAAAGTGACCTTCATGGTTTGATTATATTGACTAAGGCGGCCATACATTATACAACTTTCTTCAGATTTCTGGTTTAAATTTACCAAAAACCATATATTAGGAGGTCAAAACTAACAACACTTTCATTTGTATCCAATTAGGCAGGCTCTTGCATTCTATAGTTGAAGGTAAATCTAAAGGAAATTGGGCAGAAACTGGACAGAAAATTGTGTAGTGTATGGCCAGCCTAAGTTCACACTATGTTGGTTTCCCTGAAGCTGTGTTTGCGTAGCCACAGCAGCCCATTCATTTGAATGGACTGCAGCACCTATGGAAAATGCAGGGAAAAAGTCCAAGATTGCAGATGTAGGGGAACCACATAGTGCTAAGTAGTTCCCAGCATGGTAAAATGCAGGGAGGTTTCCAGTGCATAGGGGTGCCATTAAGATACCCCGCACAAATCTGATAACAGCAGCACATTTTTACTGTCGGAGGGAGAAACCATGCAATCTACATGCAGTCCTGAACCTGCTTAGATGTGAACCTTAGCCTTATATGGTGTAATTTATTATATTATAATTAATAGAGTTTCTTGCTGGATTTTTTATGCATATATACAAAGCTTATGTGTGAAGTAATTCTTCTGAAAAGTCATATCTCCATAGAAGATTTACCCGATATTCCGGATTTTTTTAATGGAGTGTTTTTTATCAATATTTTTCTAAGCAATGATCAGTTATATGTTGATGAAATGGAAGATAACTTTTGGCTTTCATTTTGCCACTAATTTCTTGCTTATTTTAAGAGATTTGGCCTAATATTAGCTTATGAAGCTAAAAGAGGAGAAATGGTTTTGAAAACGGATCCATATATCAAATCAAATGTGGATTTCATAGGTACATTGTTGATAAATAATTTGTGGGGGGTTTTAAATACATTTTTATTGAATAATGTTTCCAAGATAAAAAACCACAAAACATTTGACACAAACAGCATAAGTAGGCCATCACTAATAAGATACAGTAGGTACTGCCCAACCTACAATCTCAGTTTAATTATGACCTCCCAATAAATGGCAGTAACCAGTAATGAAGCCCAGTGTTAAGGCCTGAGTTTGTCTCCCATGACCGCATGTACGCTCAACAAAGGATAGATAATTTTGTGTTAAAGATTTCTTGGCATACCAGCACATTATATACTACAAGAAATTGTGCCACGTTCCTGTGATTAATATTCAAAAACGAATCATGTGATCCATCATCGAAAAGAATATAATAGATTAATATATACTGTATATAAACATGAATAAAAATATTGACCTATAAGTGTATGATATATCATCAAAAGTAATCTTATTGATATCTGTAAAAATTTATATTTAAGACCACATTACATAAAATCAATAAAATATAGGTAAAGTGTCCTCTTTGTGTTCTTATTCTGAAAATCCAGCATCAATAAATGAATTGGGTGCAATTTTCCTATGCGCTCACCTCAATTTTAGCCTAACTGATTATTAGGCCAATATAGCTTTTTGTCCTACAAGGACAGATGAAAACTTTTTCCTGCGCCAGAAATCCTTCTCAGATAATGGATGGAACGTTGTAATATTATTATTATTATTTCACCTGGGGTCGCTCCAGTAAGCTGATCCCTGTGTTGGATATGGATGGATGGATGGATTTCTCCCTTTCTCCTCCAGGGGTCTACTCCTTCCTTGTCTCCTCTCTCCAGTGCTCCACATTAATAGTATCAAAAAAGACAAGAATTTGTTCTTTTCTTTTTCTCTGTTTTTTTTCGTTTTTGTTTTCTGCAGGGTTCTGGGACGCCATGGTCCGATCGCCATTGGGAGTGGAGATTGCTGGCTGCTTTGGGCTTTTTTCTGCTGAGCGTGTTGCGTTGATACCGCCATGGCCTCGCCCCTTTTGAAAATACATTCACAAAATGTTCAAGGCTTCAATTCGCCTCAGAAACGGGCTAAAGTTTTTCATCACCTCAAATCGCAACAAATTGATGTGGTATGTCTACAGGAGACCAGGTTTTCTCAGTCCTCCGCTCCGCGTTATCTTTCACCTCACTATCCCATCTTTTACACGGCCTCGGCTTCTGAGAAGCGTCGGGGTGTTCTGATAGCTTTTAAACGCAATCTCCCCTTTGTCTGTTCTAGGCATATAGTGGACCCCACGGGCAGGTATTTGCTTCTGCAAGGCACCCTCTGGGACCAGGAGGTTACCTTTGTCTCTTACTACGCGCCTAACCGTTTCCAGCATAAATTCTTTTCGCATCTTTGCACCATTGTTTCTCGACATTCTAAGGGTCTTCTTCTTGTTATGGGGGATTCGAATGTTACCTTGGATTCCACATTGGATAGGCGCTACGCACGGGGAGCGACCCCCTCTCATGACTTGGTGTTAGAGGAACGTATGCGCTCTCTTTTGCGGACGGCGGGGCTAGCGGACGTCTGGAGGGAACTTCATCCAACTGAACGCGACTTTACGTTCTATTCCAATCCCCATGATAGTTTTTGTAGAATTGATCATATATTCATGCAGGTCCAGCAGCTCCCCTCGGTCCGGCGGATAACTATTCCTTCCTCACCCTGGTCAGATCATGATCCCTTGGTACTCCCTCCTTGCCCTTTCTGGGTCAGAACGGCGCCCTTTTCATTGGCGCATCAATGACTCTTTACTGACCACTCAGGCTACCTGCCAACAAATAGAATTCTTTTTACGGACATACTTTGCGGAAAACTCGGGATCGGTCTCTTCAGCAGTGCCCCTTTGGGAAGCGCATAAGGCCACGATGCGGGGTCATGTTATACAGCTGGCTGCGGTCCGGAAGCGGGAGCGGGAACGCCGACTCTTGGAGCTTCATTCTCTCCTGGCCTCTGCGGATGCGCGTTGGAAGTCATCTCCATCCGTGGCCCATAAACGCGCTCGGGACGCTCTGGCGACAGAATTGGACCTCCTCGCCTCTTCGGAGGCGGAACGGGCCCTGCGTTGGACCAGACATAAATTTTATTCCTGCGCTAATAAGCCCGGTCCCATGCTAGCCAGGAAACTCAATTCTGTGGGGAAGCCCCATAAACCAATTCGACTTCGACTTTCCACAGGTGGCTGTACTTCTAATCCCCAGCAGATTGTTTCCCGATTCTCGGACTTCCTTTCGCGCCTCTATGCTGCTCCAGATCCTTTCCCTGTGGCCCAGGCAGAGGCATTCTTTCAAGACCTCCATCTTCCCGGATTAACCGAGGCAGCACAGGCGGCCCTCAATGCTGGTGTCACCGTACCGGAAGTGCTCCAAGCGATCAAATCTTTACGGTCCACAGCGGCCCCAGGTCCCGACGGCTTCTCCGGTCTCTATTATAAAAAAATTCTCAGCCCTATTGGCGCCCTTTTTAGCGGCCTATTTCAATGAGTTACGACAGGGCTCTTTGCCCTCTCCGGATGCACTTAGGGCACATATCTCTATGATTCCTAAGACGACCGACGATGTCCAGGAACCGCAAGCCTTCCGGCCCATTTCTCTTCTTAATGAAGACCTGAAGATATTGGGCAAGATCCTTAGTTTTCGCATCAATAAATATTTGTGTAGCTTGGTCCACAGGGACCAAGTAGGGTTCGTCCCCGGGAGGCAGGCGGGTGATAACGTCCGTAAGGTGGTCCATCTTATACATTTTCTGCAACAACGGAAAATCCCAGGATTCCTACTGTCCTTGGACATATATAAAGCTTTTGATTCTCTATCTTGGGAATATCTGCGGTTTGTGCTGTCTCGTTGGGGTTTCGGGGATTCTATCCTCTCTTGGATTCAGGCCTTGTATTCCTTTCCTTCGGCCTCCGTTAAATACGCTGGGTATTTCTCGGATCCCTTTCCTGTTGGGCGAGGGACGAGGCAGGGTTGCCCGCTGTCCCCGGCGCTCTTTGTCCTGGCGCTTGAGCCACTGGCTTTAGCGCTCCGGACCGATTGCAATATATCGGGGGTTCCATATGCGGGACAGGAGTTTAAGCTGAGCCTCTTTGCGGACGATGCCCTCTTGACCCTTACTAATCCTCTGACGACGCTTCCTAACTTGCAACTAGTTCTTGAGCGCTTCTCCTTGATTTCGGGTCTACGTATCAATTTGGATAAAACCGTCGCTCTCAATATTACTTTGGCTTCAGATTTGGTTTCGCGCCTACAATCCCACTTCCCTTACCGGTGGGCTTCCTCTTCTCTGGAATACTTGGGCATTCGCTTGACCCCCACCTATGACTCCCTTTTTGCTGCAAATTATTATCCTTTGCTTAGCTCTTTATCTTCTCTTATGCATTCCTGGCAATTTCCGCACCTGTCTTGGATAGGACGGGTTCATTCAGTGAAAATGACCATTTTGCCGAAATTGTTATATTATTTTCGCACCCTCCCTGTGCGGGTTCCTCCTCACTTTCTTCGGTTGCTTCAGGCGAAGTTTATGCGTTTTATTTGGGCCGATAAACACCCCCAGAGTCTCTAGAAACACGCTCTTTGCTCATAGACTCCAGGGTGGTCTTGGGGTACCCAATGTAACTAAGTATTATCAGGCGAGCCAGATTGCCCCGCTGTCTATGTTGCATGCTTCCTCCGATGTTCCTCTCTGGGTCCTGCTGGAACTACCTAATTGTGCCCCTATCGCACTGTCAACACTCCTATGGCTTCCCCCTGCCCTGCGCCCTATGGCGCTGAGTCCGATGTTGCTCCATGGCCTACAAGTCTGGGACTCAGTACGTTACTCCAGTGGCCTGATGTCACCCTTTTTGCCCTTGCTTCCAATCGTTAACAACCCTCTTTTCCCACCGGGTCTAGATCACCCAAGGGCATTCTCTTGGTGGGTGGCTCATGGTTTCTCACAGGTGCAACACTTTTTGACTTTTCGGTCCTTTCCCACCTGGAATGTCCTTCGGGAGTCTCGGGATGTTCCCCCAGCGGAATTTTTTTCGGTACCTTCAATTGCGGCACTGGCTACTTTCGCTGAGGGCCACTTCTGCTTTCCCATATCAGAAATCTGCCTTTGAACGGCTTTGCCAGCAGCACCCGGGCGCCCCAGGCCTTATCTCCCTTCTTTACGCAGCTTTGAACAGATGCTCGTCTCACACTTCTCTTTCATATGTTGTTCAGTGGGAACGCGACCTGGGAGTGGCTGTGGATCCGGAGGACTGGAGTAGGGCCTGGTCACTCATAGCTAAATGTTCATTTAATACGACCACGCTGGAAGCAGTCTACAAGGTGTTGTTCCGTTGGTACTGGGTTCCAGCTCGTCTGGCCCAGGCTAACCCTGCCTGTAGTGATCGATGTTTTCGGGGTTGTGGCCATCGCGGCGATGTATTGCATATCTGGTGGTCATGCCCGAGGTTGGTTCGTTTTTGGTCTCGTGTGTTTGGCCTCCTTTTCACTTTGTTCCATCTCTCTATACGCCGGGATGCTCGGTATGCTTTGCTTCATTGCCCCATACCGGGCCTTTTGGCTCGTCAGCAGCGGTTGGCTTCCTATTTGTTTTTATCGGCTACTAGGACAATTGCTCAGGCCTGGAAGAGTCCGTTTGTACTTTTCCAGGGGGGCGCGGGATCGTATGACTACTATGATGCTCAACGAACAGATGTCGAGCATATGCAACGACTCTCAACATAAATTTTTGAAAGTTTGGGAGCCTTGGTTGCAATACGCCTTTCCCACGCTCCCCCCGACCAGTGTGGGGAGGTAATGGAGTTTGGTATTGGCGCTCGTGGACCCCTGCTCTTTGGTGTGTTTTTTTTTGTTTTTGTTTTTTTCCCTTTCTTCTCTGCTCTTCTTCTCTCCTTTTCTGTTTGTTTTGATGTGACAGTGGACAGCTGTCTTTAGTTGAGATAATCAAAGTCTCACTGATGTTACTGTAATCTATGTGCCATTGATAGCCCCTGCGTGGGCATACGTTTTGCCTTATTAGAATTAGAGCGTTGTCTGCTCTATTTTGCCTTTTTTATTGGTGC
>CATNWA010003589.1:0-19008 GCA_951230385.1 Staurois parvus | reverse complement strand
ATATAACAAGCATCTTAGGTTTAGTAACACTTCCTAACAAATAATGTTAGATGTCCGTCCCCCAATATTCCTTCCACCGGTTTATCTTAAATCTTCTATTTGTGGTCCCAGAGTGGATGAGGTGTAATCCATCTATGTTTTCATGCAGGTGCTTTAAGAGAGAGCAACTATCTTGATTTACATCAAACTGTTGGGTTTCATTAATAAAGGATTGGCTGTGGAATTCCAATGGTGAATGGTTTGCTGGCTATTTGTTCATCTGTATTTTAAGGACTCTCCTATCATTTTCACCCATTACGTTCAAAGAGCAATCATTCATTATTTTTGTGAACTGGTGGGTGAATCCCCTTTTTTAAAGGAACATTACAATATGTCCCATCTTCAAAGAATAAATTCAAACATCCTATCGAACAAGATTCTAGCTTTTCAGGGTTGTTACATGCAACCACATGGGGAGATGCCAATAAACAAGATTTTGCCCATCATTTTCGCAAGGGCATTTGACTACATGTAATGTGGGTGGCTAATAAGCCAGCCATTGTTTGAATCTCGCTATTTTGGTTCGAGTTTCTGATGGGGTTAATCCTGTTAGGGTCATGTTCACACTACGCAATGTACGCTCTATAAAAGTAATCACAGTGGCTTTTTTTTTTTTTTTTTTTTTGCCCAGTGGTGATCTTGAATGTAAGTAACATTCTGCAAACCGCCAGCCAAATGTTGTGGTCCGGCTTGCAGCTGCAGTGCTTAACATTCAAAATTGACTCTCAATTGCCGTGAGACCCTATTGACTTGAATAGGCAGGGTTTGCCCTCTCTGGCTGTTATTATTCATTTTTAGTGTGGGCAAACTGAACTGCAGCTCAACCACTTGTTTGCAACCCATGTTGGCCTAAATTTGATGGTGAGGGCCTTTTGGAAACACTTTGAAAATGAGCAAAACCTTCATCCCAAAAGGGATAAAACTGTTTGTAACAATTATAAAACATTAGCTGGAGTATGACTTCAATTTTGTTGTTTTTTAAATCTGCTAAAACATCTAACACTCCCCTCCCTATCCCCACAGACTGACAATGCCGCTGCCCAAAGATGTCTTCTGTGCTCCTTCAACCAGAGTGGGGGCGCTCTTAATACAGGAGGTGTTAGTGATCAGATTTACCAGGTGAAAATAAACTGTGGTAGGAAAATGGAGTATCCGGAGAAACCCACGCGGGAGAGACATGCAAACTCCAGGCAGGTAGGTGCTGTGGTTGGGATTCGAACTATGCTACTAGGCAGAAGAGCTATCCACTTAGCTACTGTGCTGTCCCATTTACTGCTATTGTATTAAGGCCTGTTGAAAAGGAATGGTGCTGCCAGTGTAACCAGATGTGACCCCCACTTTTTTTTTTAAATGTACTGCCATGTGTTGGCTTAGTGTATTGGGGTGCCATTTATAATGAATGGCACAGCAATTCTACACATATTGTAGATTCACCTCAGTCTAAAGCCCTCAAGAATTCCTAAGATCCCTAACTCCCATTCATACATACACCTACTTAGGGCCAATTTAGACATACAGTTAACCTACCAGCATGTCTTTGGGAGGAAAAACCAGAGTACCTGGAGGAAACCCACACAGGCAAAGGGAGAACATGCAGACGCAATGACCACAGGGTGTTGGTGTAAATGGGCCTGAAGGTCAAAACGTGCCTATCAGGTTTGCTGGTCATCAAATTTCAGGTGGGTCTGCGTCCTCTGGATATGACTGGTGTGGTCCTCCTACAGTAGAGCAAAATCTGAAAATGGTTTATAAGCTTTTCTCCGAAATGGCATATCCAAAAGAAAAAGTAGGCAAGTAGATATTCTTTATCCTATTGCTGAATTTTGGACTTTTTTTTTTTTCTCTTGATTTCGTTGTGAAGTTAGCATTTTAAAATGAAATCCTGTTTTTCTGCTAGAGCAGTGCCATTAATTATCAAGCACAGGTCTGCCTTAGTAAAACGGCCGTTTCCTGGATACCTTATTAGAAAGCATGTAAATCTAAGCCAGTATTCCCTGTGAGCTGTCCTCTGGGTGAAGAGCACTGTGTTTTTCCACTTGATTCCTTGTTAGCAGCCCTGGTGCAGATGTAATCTACTGCAATAAGCTCCATCCTAAATGGGTATTTCACTTTGGGAACTGGCTTGGGGAATTTGTAAATATATTGATGGCCTATTTTACACTTTTGCTGCAGCAAAACTGTTGCATTTAGCTGTATGGATATAGAGGAAAGAATAGTGCAGCGCAAGATCATACAAAATAAAATTACTAAATACATGAAAACTCATCAATACATGATATATGTGCAAAGAAAATTGCTCCCAATTGCTGTAATGAATACCCAAATGAAATATCAATCCATACAGCACATATTTATTTATTTCAGGTACTTGTATAGCGCCGTCAATTTTACGCAGCACTTTACATATATATTGTACATTCACATCAGTCCCTAACCCTCAAGGGGTGTACAATCTAAGGTCCCTAACTCACATTCATAGAATATACAAGGGCCAATTTAGACAGGATCCATTTAACTACCAGTCTCAGTCAAGGTACCCTTTGAAATTATGAACAGTCCCAAGGCACCCTTAAAAAACTGTGGACAGTCTTGAGGCAACCCATTGTAAAATGGGGTGCTTCTAGACTGTCCATAATTTTAATAGGGCACCCCTTTCTAAAATGTGAAAAACTATTCTAATAGTTTAATATAACACAGCAACATCCACACATGAAGGACACCCAACATTAGAGGTGATTTATTCTTCCAAAGAAAATACTCTTTTGCGTGCTGGTACTAACTAGTATTCCAATGTTTCTCTTCTCCCTCAGTTTTTCTCCATCACTGAGCTAATGTGACACCAGCACTGATGGAGAGGGGCAGGGGAGGGTCAAACAAGCATGCTGTGCAGGCAACCAACATCCTCCTTATCAACTGATGAGGTCATTGGTTGTCAGGATGCCGGCAGCTAGAAGGTCATATAGGTGCACAATGAAAACCTGTGGCTTTGTGTAACTAAAAGGCAGGCTTGTTCCACCCACTGGCTTGGACTATACAGGAGATTGCTGAGTTTCAGTGGGCAAGGTTTGATATGAATGATTCCCAAACCTCAAAGAATTTTTGGACCCATGATTCCTTATATAAGGAGGCCTCTACCCATTCCATGTGGAAAATAAAGGATCATCTGGCTATGCAGTTGGTGATTCCAAGTAGATCAATTTATGAAAGATGGCTTTCCGCACTACAATGGGTAGTGTGTTTGAAGTACACTGGCAGTGATTTTGAAGAGTGCGACCCAAAAGGTGGGAAAAAACTTCATGTCCATTTGTTAGGGTCAGTTGTTGGAGAGGTGTAATCCAGCGGCTGCCAGAAGTTATATAGAATAGAAATGGCTTTTCTACTTGGATTAGAATATCTCAAAAGCATGTGAAATATGTTTCCCCAGTCCCAATGATAGAATTTTTTTTAATGGTTGAGGCAATCTAGGATGGCACCTTTAGGAATAGGCTTGCTATTGGGGCAGACACAGTAGAGATGGAGCGCATGGAGGCCCTCCAAAAGGGAGGTTTGGGGCTGCTCTGTGTAACACCATTGCAGAGAGCAGGTAAATATAACAGGTTTTGTTATTTTATTTTAAAACAAAAAATGTCCTTTAGTAAGGTTATAAGGCGTCTGTTGCTGTTGTAAGGTACGTATGCCTATGGTTGTTCCTATGCGTTGCTGTTGTTCAGTCTATGGCAGCAATGGGCAAACTACGGTCCGGCGGACCTTTTAATCCGGCCCGTGGAGCGTGATAGAAAAAAAAAAACACAGCCAGGGCAGGCAAACATTGGCTGTCAGGATGTGTGTAGGCGGGGCAGCGTGATGAACGTGAGGGGAGCTAGGCTCCTCTCACAGTCCGCCCTGAAGACCGGAACGGCGCGGGAACACGGCGAGAGGAACGCGCGGAGCAAAGGTAAGTGAATTGACACAGGGGGGACTTGGCTTACTACTTGGGGGGGAATAGTACTGTGGGGGATGAAATACTATATGAGGGATGAATTAATATGGGGGATGAATTACTATAGGGGGGATGAATTACTATGGGGGATGAATTACTATATGGGGGATGAATTACTATGGGGGATGAATTACTATGGGGGATGGTACATTCATCTACTCTTGGTCCGGCCCCCCGGGTCCAATATATGAACCCATTGCGGCCCTCAAGTCAAAAAGTTTGCCCACCCCTGGTCTATGGATTGCTGACCCAGGTGAAAATTTTGTAGGCATACTTAAGGTCAGAGCATTCAACCACTCCACACCTTTAGGATGTATCTGTATGTCCTCAGCTTGAAGTGGTTGTACAGGGATCATGATTGCAGCCAGATTCTGGTACCAAAATTTTCAGCCGGTATTGGGCTTTAATGTAGAAGTGATCCAGGCAGCTTCACATCCACAGATCACTTCTACAGGACATGGATGGGGACCTGCTGCTGTTATGTGGCCTGAAGAACACAGAGGGGAGAAAGGTACATTTGTACTCTCCCCCCTCTATGACATATGAAGCCAGAAGATTTAATCACTTTCTGTTTTTTAAAATATACTACTGGTCTGTAAAGCATATAATCAAACAGATCTTCGTTTGCTCAGATGGTTTTGAGGGCACATGAAAGATCTGTGGTCAGTAAAGAGTACCTGTCACTGGCCATGCTATCACAAGGGATGTTGTTCATCCCTTGTGATTAGACATGTCCAATTCGTTTCGACATGAATTGAAATTGGGACAAAATTTTTGTTATTTGGATGTATCCAACTTTCCAAATCACAACAGTAACTAATTTCAATGAATCCAAAATACGAATTTAAATTAATTCAATTTGAAATGGAAACATATTGCAAGAAATACAGTATGGTATAAAAGTGAAATAGGAAATACGATTCCTATTGCTTTATAGAATAGGACAGAAAAAAATAGAATAGAATACAAACAGACTAGAATAATACAGAATGTAACATAAAAGAATAGAAAATAATATAACAGAATATAGCTGTCTTCTGAAATTCGAATTGATTCAATATTTTCGATTTAAATTCGAAATTAGGTCTTTAACAAAATTGATCTGAAACTAAACATATTTTTTTGTTCTGCACATGTCTACTTCTAATAGCAATTAAGTTGATAAAAAGTGTAAAAAAAAATAAAATAAATAAAAGCACCTTGCACGCATATGTGAACCGTGATCGCACCGCATGTGAGGTATCACCATGAACATCAGAGTAAAGTGAAATAATTCTAGCACCAGACTTCCGCTTTAACTCTAAACTGGTGACCTGTAAAAGTGTTTAGGCATCATAGTCTGTCACCATTCCACGACACAACATCATCCGTTTTTTTACCAAAAACTGAGTATTGTATTGTTTGTGTGCACTAAAATTCATGACAATGTATTTTTTTCCCCTGAAAAGTAGATTTAGCAAAATTGATACAATAAACCAGAGATAAGTCCAAATGATTTGAAAGAATACTTTTAATAGGTTATTGTTAGACTTGAATTTCACTTTTAAAAAAAAGCCAAGTATTGTACTTAAAATTCCTGTTATCCTGCCAGACATCCAGTGGGATTGGTTTACTAGAAAGCAAACAGACTGGGCACTTTGCAAGTACAGCTGCACTCGTTTGCCCCAGAACTTAGTAAATGTGGTAAATGCCTGCTGATTTCCATCATCCAATCGTGTGTGTGAGCAAAAAGGTTTTTTTTTTCTCTTTCAGTCTGATTGGGTATCATTTACAAAGTGAAGCTTCACCACATTGACACTTACTAAGAAAAAAAAAAAGAGTGCAACTGCCCTTGGAAAGTACACAGAACACAGTAGATTGAATAAAGGCAGATAGACTAGGTACAATTAGATCCTGAACACAATGGTATGATACATCTCCAGGGGTCAAGGACATTACTGTCACTTTTAAAAATGGCTTCACTCTTGAGCTTTTAGAACTCAACAGAGGATTTTATTTCAACTTTAGCAAATTGGAACATGGAGTCCACTAATTTTGCCTTTTTGATATGTGATCTATAAAGAAAAAGCACATGGGGTCTGATTTATTAAAACTGGAGCCCTCAGACTCTGGTGGAGCTGTGCATGGTAGCCAATCAGTGTCTAACTTAATCTTGTTCAATTAAAACGGAGTTCCACCCAAAAGGGGAAGGTCCGCTTTAAAGATTGGTCCCCCACTCCCTATTAAGGATTGGCACCTTTGGGGAGCGGGTACCCAAATTTGATAGGTACCCGCTCCCACTTCCGTTGCGATCGCCTAGGCGATCGGAAATGGAAGTTGTCCTCCTACTTTCCCTCCCCAAAGCCTTGTGGGACACGTGACAGGTCCCAGAAGACAACAAGGCCATTCAGGAAGCGCAGCGCTACTCGCACAAGCTGTCACAGCCGGGTGCCCACACTGAAGATGCCGGCTCCTGGAATACATGACGGCCGGTGAAATGGATTGCGGCGGGGGCAATGCAGGATCGCGGACAGGTAAGTGACTGATTTTTAAAAGTAAGCAGCTACAGTTTTTGTAGCTGCTGACTTTTATTTTTTTACAGAGTGAGTGAAACTCCGCTTTAAGCTTTGGCAATAAAATCTGGAAGCTGATTGGATTCTATGCAGAGTGGCACCAGATTTTGCACTCTTCAGTTTTAGTAAATCAACCCCACCTTGCTGCTTTTGTGGCTAAGGCCGGCCATACATGGGTCAATTTTCAAACGATTTTTCATTCAAAAATCAGACCTAAGAATAATTGGACAATTTTCGTTCTGTTAGTGGGGCAATGGCACCAGCCCATTTTCATGGTTCCTCCCCATTTCATTTATGGGGCATGCTGGAAAATTCGTGAAAAACTACCGATTTTCAAAATCATTGGTGGAACCATCAGATTACAGAACGAACGATGTTTTCGATTTTCGAACGAAAAAAGTGTTCGGAATTCGACACATGTATGGCCTGCTTTACTTTTGAAGATAAGTGACAGTTCCCTGTTCTATGTGGATGTGTGTTTAGTATTTCACTTTAACCTGGGTCACGGGTAGTAAAAGGTAGATAGGACCGCTATATATGCAATGCTGCAGATTATAGTGGTCTAAATATACCCTTCAAGAAAACAACAGTACAGGGACATATTACAGGACCATGCAATGACCCTTCCCACAGTACAGAGACATATTACGGGACCATGCAATGACCCTTCCCACAGTACAGAGAAATTACAGGACCATGCAAGCACCCTTCCCACAGTACAGAGACATATTACAGGACCATGCAATGACCCTTCCCACAGTACAGAGACATTACAGGACCATGCAATGACCCTTCCCACAGTACAGACATTACAGGACCATGCAATTACCCTTCCCACAGTACAGAGACATATTACAGGACCATGCAATGACCGTTCCCACAGTATAGAGACATTATGGGACCATGCAATGACCCTTCCCATAGTACAGAGACATATTACAGGACCATGCAATGACCCTTCCCACAGTACAGAGACATTACAGGACCATGCAATGACCCTTCCTACAGTACAGAGACATATTACAGGACCATGCAATGACCCTTCCCACAGTACAGAGACATATTACAGGACCATGCAATGACCCTTCCCACAGTACAGAGACATATTACAGGACCATGCAATGACCCTGCCCACATTATAGAGACATTACAGGACCATGCAATGACCCTTCCCATAGTATAGAGACATTACAGGACCATGCAATGACCCTGCCCACAGTATAGAGACATTACAGGACCATGCAATGACCCTTCCCACAGTACAGAGACATATTACAGGACCATGCAATGACCCTTCCCACAGTACAGAGACATATTACAGGACCATGCAATGACCCTTCCCACAGTACAGAGACATATTACAGGACCATGCAATGACCCTTCCCACAGTATAGAGACATTACAGGACCATGCAATGACCCTTCCCACAGTACAGAGACATATTACAGGACCATGCAATGACCCTTCCCACAGTACAGAGACATATTACAGGACCATGCAATGACCCTTCCCACAGTATAGGGACATATTATACTGGACCATGCAATGACCCTTCCCACAGTATAGGGACATATTACTGGACCATGCAATGACCCTTCCCACAGTATAGGGACATATTACAGGACCATGCAATGACCCTTCCCACAGTATAGGGACATATTACAGGACCATGCAATGACCCTTCCCACAGTATAGGGACATATTACAGGACCATGCAATGACCCTTCCCACAGTATAGGGACATATTACAGGACCATGCAATGACCCTTCCCACAGTATAGGGACATATTACAGGACCATGCATGATACACCATGAAATGTTGCCAGCACTGTTCAAGTTCCAAAAACAATGGAAACAATTGCCTCTTTTACTGGATGCAGTTACCTCATTCCCAAAATTTGGGGCAGATAAGCTGGTGGCGGGTTGTCATAAGCAGCATTGGTCTTATACTGTGTTGCTGTATCTTTAAATCATCTCTAGCCAAACTTTGTTTAAAGTTTGGATAGATTGGGGAAGGGTTAGACTTTTTTTTTTTTCAATGCCATCTGCGTTTGGGGCTGCTTGCCTGCATGGCTGTCAAATTGGGACCAGGAGCTCATTCAAAGATTACGAATGTCAGCAGGGCCGTGGATAAGGGGGTACCACCAGTCCTCCTGTACGGTGCCCAGGCCAGCAGGGGGGCCCAGGCAGCTGGGTGAATTGGATGTGGGCAGGGAGGGTGATCAGCACGGCGGTCGAGGCAATTACTGGAACCGATCCCCTGATATGCTCTTTCTGCCGCAGTTGAAAACTGGTTTCTTCTCCTCTCCCTCCTGCTGGCTTCAGCTGCTGCAGAGAGAGATCGTTTCCAGTAATTTCCCCCCCGCCACACTTATCCCCCTCCCTGTGAACCTTACTTTTCTCCCTGTATGCCCCATCCTCGCAGTGCTACCGGCTTGCCTCCTCTCCTTCCCACCGGCAGCTGCAAGCACACAATAGGATCCCTCAGGATGGAGAGTGGGGGAAGGGTCCATAATATGTCACATTTGCCAGCCCCTTTCTTTCCTGAATGAACATAATGAGTGATTGGTAGCTGTGTTCATTCATTAATGAAGCATAGTAGACTGTGTTTTCTTTGGGGGCCCTGTCAGGTTGGCTGTATGGGGCCCCATGATTTCTAACAGCAGCCGTGATTGTCAGCACTTGTCTGAGGCCAGAGTAAAAAAACCCGTTAAAAATAGTCAATTTCGGAAGCTTCTATATATCTGGAAATGTATTGTACAAGGGAATTCTCATTTGTAGATTCCTTCAGGTAGAAATGCCCCCCGGGCAGCATGTGAATGTTGAAATCTCCACTTGTCAAATCTTTCCAAGCTGTGGAGGAAATGCAGTGAAAAAGGTAAGAAAGGTGCAAAATGCAATTAAAGAGAACAAGTCATGTTCTTACTAACCTGTAAAGTACACAACACATCAAGTACTGTGGTAGGGCCAGATCTTCTTTATGGGGTTTATTTACTAAAGCTGGTTCCCTCAGAATCTCATGGACCTGTGCATGGGAGCCAATCAGCTTCTAACCTCAGCTTGTTCAATTAAGCTTTAGCAATACAACCTGGAAGCTGATTGGTTTCTATGCAGAAGTGTACGAGATTCTGAGTGAACCAGCTTTACACTAGGATCACACCTAAGCGTTTTCCGCAGCGGTTTACAGAAACGCACTACAGTCCATCATTTGCTATGGGACAGGTTCACATCTCCGTGTTTTCACCCGATACACTTTTTGGAAAGAATCAGGGACTTTTTTTAAACGCAAAAAGTTGCATTTTTGGTTCTATAGACTTCAATGGAAAGCATGTAGTGTGTTTTTGCTGTGTTTTGCGATTTAAATCTGCCTAGCAACAAGAAAAAAACAAAACAAAAAAAACGCATCAAAAACACAGCAAAAACGCAGGTCCAAAAAATGCAAAACGCGATGAAGAAACTGGTCAAACGCAAACTGCATAGGTGAAAACCTAGCCTTAGTAAATAAACCCCTATGTCTCTCTCTACCCCCATGGAGGGAGCTATAAATCCCTACCTATACACAAATCAAGCAAACATTCGGAGAGTCTACCTCTTTTGCTCCTGAATTAGTGATGCCACTAAAGGATAAATTCACCTTTGTGAACATTTAACGTAACAGAAAAAAAAAAAAATAATAGTAATAAATGCACATTTTTTTACCTGCAAAAATGTACCTCTGTTTTTTTTCTTTTTCAAAGGTGAAGTTATCCTTTAATGCATTCATCACCAAGAGCAGCACTAAACTCTCCCAACATCAGCCTCACTTGCATAGATGTGATTGGAGGTTTATTACTATTAATATTACAGGTACTTATACAGCGCTGCCGATTTACACAGCGTTTCACACACACACATATATATATTGTACATTCACATCAGTCCCTAACCCTCAAGGAGTGTACAATCTAAGGTCCCTAACGTACATTCATACATACACATACTAGGGCCAATTTACCTACCAGTATGTCTTCGGAGTACCCAGAGAAAACCCATGCAGGCACAGAGAGAACATGGGAACTCTCTACAGGTAGTGCCATGGTTGGGATTCAAACTGATGCTAGGTGAAAGTGCTAACCACTTAGCCACTGTGCTGCTCCAGGCAGGAAGAATGAAGAAGATTAAGCTATGGCAGATTATAAGACTCACTTGCTGTTGTTTGCTGCACTGTGTTTATAAAGAACGGACTTGCTGCTGGATCCTCCACTTCTGCAGGATGCTCAGCGCTGCAAGACCAGTCCTTTTGCAGCCTCTTCTCCATTATGCTCTGGCAGTTGGTTGCCCTGATGTCAATAAATCAGATACTTAAAAGTGCTTCCACTCCCCTCCTAACACCTGATTAACAACCCTGTGGAAGAAGGATGTGTATACTTACCTATTTCCGGCTGGTCTGGACCAGTCCCATTATCTTCCCTATGTCAGGGAGAGGAGAGGGGAGAGGAGAGAGCACCTAGGCAATGGCTGGGATGCTTGAGTGGTGATGTCACCCATAGGCTTACTATGAGCCATCTCTTGTTGGCGCTCCCTCCATTCCCCTGAAGCTGCTACTGGCTGACACAGGGGACCCCATCACATGATCAGAACAGAGTGGCTTGAAAATAAGTAAGTATATACATCTTCCTTCCCCAGGGTAGTCAGTATAGGTGTTAAAAGAGGGGCAGGAGCAGTCTTAGGAATAGTTAGCCGTATCCCAGAATTCTACTTTAAGGACAGCAGTAAAGGGACTGACCTAAATTCTATATTTCACTTTAGATCTGCTTTAACCCACTTCCCGTCCGGCCCATGTAGATAAATGGCCGGACGGGAGCGCTGCCGAAACGGGTTGACGTTTCTAAACGTCACCTGCGTTCACTGCCTGTGCGCGCTCCCTGGGAGTGCACAGCACCACGATCGGTGCCCGCTGTGTCCTCCGATCGCGGACAGTTGAGAGGATATATCAGAAACGGAAAGGTCCCACGGGACCCACAGCGGAACATCGATCGCTGTACGGGTCCGCTGTGTGAGGTCCCGATTCATGTGGGCAATCAGTGATCAAATGAATAGTAGTAAGCAAGATGTCTCTTCCTGAAATCATTGCTTACTACTTGTGAAATCTGTGAATGATCACAGAGGTCACATGGTACAAGGCTATTCACAAAAACCTTGTACAATGTGACAAGCTGTGACCAATCACAGCTCTCACAGTATTTCTCAATGGCTGCAAGAATGCGGCCAGAGAGAAGGAGAAAGTATTGCTTTTACATCCTTTATGGGTGTAAAAGCAATCAGTGTAAAAAAAGAAACAAAATCTTCATCACCCCCCCACAAGTAGTACAGTGTCATTATGGTGACACTGTACTGATAGGGTGACAGTATGTTAAAAAAAAAAATAATATAAAAAAAAAGTAAAAATTTTTTTTGAAAAATTATAAATTTTGGTTATAAACTAATTTGGGTTATTTTTTTTTTACTAAAAAGATAGCTGAATACATTTTGGCCAAGATTTATGAAGAAATATTATTTATTTATTTGCTAAATTTTATAAGAAAAACACTTTTTTTCTAAATTTTTGGACTTTCATTTATATAGCAAAAAAAATATAAAAATCCCAGTGGTGAATAAATACCACCAAAATAAAGTTTTATGTCTCAAAAAAAATGCTAAAACATTCATATGGGTACAGTGCTGCTTGACCGCGCAATTGTCATGTCAAAGTGTGATAGCACTGAAAGCTGAAAATTGGCCTGGACAGGAAGGGGGTAAAAGTGTCCGAACTTGAAGTGGTTAACTGCTAATTCACACTGTGTGCTGTGACAGACAATTTGCTGCATTGTAAAATGTCTGTCCCTGCAAGGACACACAGGAAACAGTTGTTTCTATGTGTCCCATTCACAGTGCAACGCCTTTGGCTGCTAAAATACAGATACTTAAATCTGTCACAGCACACAGTGTAAATTAGCACTTAACCACAATCTCAGATCTCGCAATTGTCAAAAAAAAGAGCCGTGTGACACGCTGAATCGCTCACCACACCGCCCCCTACCACAGCCAGGAATGACAGCTGTTGGAACAGTAATGCAGTAAATCACTCTGGCAGCTCTCTGTCCCTATGTGAATTCAGGCTGGATATGTTCAACAGGTTTACAGCTGAAGTCCGGGCACTTTTTTTTCCCGAATGCAGTGGGGGTGTGCCTGCACTGCACATGTTGTATACTAGGGAAGAGGACAGCAGAGATATACTTACCTGATCCTCCGATCCTCTCTGTACAAAACCGGTCCCACCATCCACACGCTCCAGCGGTCTTGAAAATGGACTGTTTCTGAAGTCATCACGCACAGTGCAGACTCCATAGACAGGAACAGTCCACCACTGGACTGTAGGCAGGGGTGTATTTACAACAAGGCAAATAAGGCATTTGCCTAGGGCGGCATTTTTCAGGGGGGTCAGCACTACCCCTTGGAAGAAAGAACAGAAGAAGACACACACACACGGCATGGGGACCTGTTGGGTTCTGAGAGATTCTGTGGGTTTCATGAGAGCCTGACTCTCGTTCCTGGGGATGTCCGGAGCTGTGAAGGTGAGTGTCTTTCTCTCTCTCTCGGGATAGTGGCTGGTGTATGAGGTAGTGGAAGGCTCGGGCGGAGGGCAGTGGTACTCTTGTGGTACTCTTGGTCAATGTCAGGCTTTTACTGCAGGGGGGGGGGGGCGCCAATTTTTGTGTTGCCTAGAGCAGCACAAAAGCTAAATACACCACTGACTGTAAGGGGAGCATTTTCCCAGAGGATGGAATGATTAGGTCAGTATAAACTTTGTGCTCACCCCTCGAAGAAATAATCAGCTACCCATGCGGTGCAGGCACAGCTCCACTGTGTGGGTAAAATTTTTTTTACCAGAGTTGGGCTTTAAAGAAGAGGTTTAGTCTACTGGAAAAAATGAATGTTTGAAACAAAGAACTGCTTTCCAGATCAGAATTTCACTTTCTCAACAACAGGATTATTGTTCTTTTTAGAAGAAGGTTTATAATATATATTTCCAGTCCATGTTGTGTATTTCGATCTTTGCTGTCTTGCAAAGCTGTCCAATGTATGTTCAGCTTCTGACACTTTCGGGGATTTTGGATGCCTTCTCTTTTCATCCCTGTGCGTTTTAGGTGCGGTGCATTAACACCAAAATCCTGCTTGCTGCATCTTTGATGCACTTTTCCTGTAAAAGTACGTTATATAACGTTCAAAGGTAGCGCGCCTGAAACTCAATGCTCCTAAAATGCACTACAAAGATGTGAACCAGCCCCAAAAGGCACAGTAATGATGTAGCAATTGGTGGGTGGAGCCACAGAGAGCAGCAAGTGACGCAATATTCCGACACTGCTGACTATTCCTTTTGTAAATGCTAGTTGCCTGGCTGTCACTCTGATGCATTCCCTTGCATGCTTTGAGTCAAAAACCTGGAACAAGAATAGAGATCAAGACTTCGGACTCTTTTTTTCACTCTCATTTATGTGATCATTTCAGCTTTAATTTGGTGACTCAAAAATATTTGTGCCAGACACAACCAGACAACAGACATTTTTTAAAAGGAGCCCAGAAATGGCAGTTCTTGTACCTCTATCATGACCAGGTCACTCCAACATTTTAAATTGTGTTCAGTTAGAGGGGATGAGCACAAATATAAATTTGTAGTGTTATAAGTTCTCTGATTATAATCACTGTTCAACAAATTTTTATTTTTTTTGCCAGTTTTGGAAACAAAAGGATCCATTTCTTAATGAATTTCACATTCTGTGTTCAAATATAACAATGAAATCTGTCAATTGGCTCTAGTTTTTCTGTAAACAGAAAGTTTTCTACTATAGGCGTAATGACTACATAATGCACAATAATTATATAGATAGATGTCTTTCCACAAATATAAAGCAAGTGATATTGACTACATAACAAAGCCTAAAAATGGCATAATATATTGCATAGGATTACCAAGAAAAATTATAGCCATAAGCTAAGTTGAATCATTTTAATAGTTAGGATTCTCACTAGTTTTGTCTTCAGTTTGTGTCGGTTTTGCTTCTCTTGGCTTTTCTCTTGTATTCGAGGAAAGGGCTATCTCTTACAACTGCACGTGACTACACGCTTCAGGTTCTTCCTCACTTGACTCAACCACGAAGGATTCTGGTGCTTTAGGAATTGGTAGCCCCTCTCCATGAGGAACTGGACGTATTGCCGATGGAATATTTGGATAGTGCACAGATAACTTTTTCTTCTTATTTAGCCCTTTTACAATTGGAGGCACCATACAAAAGTAACAATTACTAACATGATCTGTTGGCTCTCTCCAAATCATTGGCACAGCGAAAGGCATAGATGCCTTTTTTCCATTCAACCATTGCTCCAGTGCCGTCCCACAAGAATTGCAGCATATATGTGGTGCCCAGCTCTTGTCCTGGTCTCCTATCTTGCAGCCAAAATACAAGTTGTAGGCTTTCTTAATCATTCCTGTTATCCTCCTTTTTTGTGAGATAAAAGTTATTTCACCGCAGATATAGCAGAAATTATCTGCTTTATTCACACAAGTTCGAGGCATTACTGAGTAGCCTATATAAGCATAAAACGAAATGTAAAGACGCTGTCGAACTACAATCAGCTACAGATACTGCAGCTTTTATGCAGTGAAGTGATGCAATTAAAGGCTAATATTGCATCATCTCAGTATACATGCAATTTTCTATTGGTCACCAGTATCAATTGCGCAATATGCAGCTGAAGTTGCATCATAATTTTGAATGGCTTACATCATTAGATGGGTGAATATATAATGGAAACTAGAGCCAATCAACATTTTTTAGGGTCATTTTCGTTTTCAGCACCCCAAAATTATGTAAGATTAGCTAATTTTATGCCCAAAACTTTTTACCTGTTGAACAGTGTTATGATAGTTTACCAAGAATATACCAAAGCTTACCAGCTAGATCATGAGGGGCATCTTCAGTTCCATCAAAACACGTAAGGCCACAGGACAGGACAGGAGCAGGTGGCTTCTCATAACTAAGGAGGATAAAATACTTATTATAACTGGGTTATATACAAAACAATGGAGTGCTTTTACAATGACAGTTAGGGAGTAATTTACTAAAATTGGTACACACAGAATCTAGTGACCAATCAGCTTCCAGATTTTATTGTCAAAGCTTTATTGAACAAGCTGAAGTTAGAAACTGATTGGTTACTGTCAAGGCTCCCGGGTATGACCAGAGGTGTGTGACTGACGCAGGGAAACACAGACTTCAGATATGTTATAAACAACATAATTTATTAACACTAACAATACAAACATAAACGCAGTGCAATACTAAAACATAACACAGTGCAAACAAACCAAACCAACCACCCACAGATAACCGTACATACAATGCAAGCGTCGTCAGGCAGGCCGGGTCAATATCAATCGGGCAGGTAGGTACAGGGGGAGCAAGCGGAGAATGGTCGGGGTCAAAAGCCAGGTTCAGCAGGTAGCGGGGCAACGTGGTACAGAGGGTCAGGCAGAGGAGAATGGTCAGACAAGCCAGGGATCAGGAAGCAGGAGAATGGTCAGACAAAGCAGGGATCAGAGCAGGGTCAGCAACGAATCAGACAGGAACAGGGAGCAGGAACAGGATACAGGGCCCAGGAGAAACACACACCAAGGCAGAGTCTGCAGGTCTGGCCATCCCTTAAATACACCAGTATAATCAGTTCCAGGTGTTTGACTGGCTGCAAGGTTGAGTCTCTGATTGCTGGGAGCACCCGCTGGCCAGCCCTGGTACTGCAGCTCATAAGGCAGGTGAGTCCCACCATTGCTGGCCAGTCCATTCCTGACAGTTACTATGCACAGCTGCACCAGATTCCGTGTGCACCAGTTTTCATAAATCTCCCCTTACCCTAGGCTCACTCCTAAGCGTTTTACTCGGCGTTTTGCAGAAACGCACTACAGTCCATGTAACATAATTTCCTATGGGACACGTTCACATCTCCGCGTTTTTACCCGGTATGGTTTTTGGAAAGGGTCAGGGACTTTTTTTAATGGAAAAAGTTGCGTTTTTGGTTCTATAGACTTCAATGGAAACACTGCAGAAAAGCATGTAGTGCGTTTTTGCTATGTTTTTGATGCATTTCAACCTGCGTAGCAACAAGAACAAACAAATGCAAAACACATCACAAACACGGCAAAAAGCACTGTAGAAATGGATCAATCGCAAGCTGTATAGGTGTGACCCTAGCCGAAGGCCTCATTCACACCATACATGCAGAAAAACTGATGGAAACTGATGAACAGATTTCAATTGCAGAAACATCAGTGTACATTAGTTTGCATGCATGCTCCAATGTGTTTTATACACATTGCAGATTCCTGCGCAGAAAAAAATCTGCACGTGATACTAGTGTTGTGGTGTGAACAGGGCACATAGAGAACAATTGATTTTGTTGTGCCCTTTCAGGACACCTGCAGAAAAGCAGATATCTCTGCACCATGCTGTGAACAAGCCCCAAGTGTCTTTTTTTTTTAAGTTTCTGTTGCAAAAGATCTTACTATGGACGTTACACAGTATTAACCAGAAAAGAAAATCCTTCCTCAATAAAAGCACCCCTGCAGTTTGGAATGCCCAAGTGCTCCAAAATATATAGAGTTCCTAGGTTGATGGCTCAGAAGCATGGCCCACATGCCTGGCCTCATGACTGGTCCAATACTATGACAGGCAGCCTAGCTGGCCAGTAGCAATTGTTAGGAGATGGAAAGTAGCAGGGACAGGTTCCCAACCCATTAAGGCTCCATGCACACGGGGCATTTTAATAACGCTGGTAACGTTAGCTGTGTAAAGTCCATTAAAAATTTGAGTTTTTTCAGCGTTTTTTCCACATTTTTTGCGTTTGCATGTTTTTTTTACCAAAAAAATTTATTTTTTTAGTAAAAAAAAACCCCAAAAAACACTGTTTTTTTCAACGTTAGAATGGTTTTCCAGATAAAAAACGCCTCTAGAAACCCACTAGTCTTGTTTTTTTTTTCCAGCCATAAAATGCTGATTACAGTCTATGTGTGTATTGTGGCAGTGCGGTGTCCTGCCACGGCCAAAATAAAGCTGAGAACCTTGGATTCTCAACCAGGCAGGTTGAGGGGCTCCAGAGAGTTAATATATTGCAGAGGAAACTGACTTTTCGGTTTCCTCATTTATTTATTAAGTTTGTTTTGGGATCTGGAGCCTGGAGATTTCGAAGAGATCTGGGAGGGATGGAATCTCCAATCCGGGGTCCGGGTTTTGAGAACCCCCAGCACAGTGATTGCACAGGTGTGTGCAGGCCTTTTTATAGAGTCCTGACCATAGTTCTGGGCTCCACCCCAGCAGTTAGGAGTCAGAAGGGCTCCATCCCGGCAGACAGGAGGTTTCTGCCGTGGAGTCAGGTGGGCTACACCTAGGAGAGGTGGAAGCCAAAAGCAGCAAGGGGCTGCTATAGAATAGCTGTGTGCTAAAGGTTCGCTGGGTGCCAAAAGAACCTTTTGGGAAGAGTCTGCAGGAGGCAGACTTAAAACTGCTTGCAAGCCAGGAGGCTGAATACTATTAATTTGCTTGATGATGGATACCCCTGCGTGGGAAGAATTCTTGTTTATTTGAACTTTCTTGTAAATAAAAGTGGGCTAAAAAGGCCCTTAAAGAAAGCGAGTAGCTGTGTGCGTTTAAAAGGCTCTACCACCTTGAAGTGAATTCCCACATATGGTGGAGGATGCGGGCAGAACTAGAGATCCCAGCAAGGAAGTAAGTTCATGTGTTGAACTGTGTTTGGTGCATGACTCTGCACTATCAGTGTGTGCAGGTGAGGAGATCCTGCAAGAGAAAAGGAACTTGCCTTAAAGAGACAGTGCTCCATTGTGTACCTGGACTGTGCAAAAGTGTTGTGGAGTGACTGCAAAGATGGGGCGGTCAAAACTCAAAAAAGAAGCAAGCTTTTCTGAAATGAGAGACAGAGCCCTGTGGCTGGAGGGGTTGTTACCACCAGAACAAGCCCCATACATGGCTGCACAGAGTTTGCCACAGTGGGAAGTGCATGCGGTGGTCCCTGGCAATGCTGGTGAAAGGAAACCAGTTTTCTGTGTGCAGAGTACTAAGCCTGAAAGAGGATGCAGTGTTGGAAGTTCGGCCAAGATACTGCCGCAAGAGCGCTGTTTGCGGTGCAGTGAATGGGGGCACACTGTCTCCAAGTGCCCTTTATCCCAGCTTCCAGTACAAGGTGACAGAACCAGACAAAGGTCTGGGTATGCGATTGGGAAGCCTGCTTGGAGTTCCAGGAAGGAGCAGCAGGCTGCCCAAAAGTTTCAGAAGAATGTGGTTGCCCATAGCAACACATGTGACTTCAGGCCTGCGGACCCTGTGAGAGAAGTGTCATCTACAGAGGATTGT
>CATNWA010003588.1:0-18903 GCA_951230385.1 Staurois parvus | reverse complement strand
AGGAGCTTGATTTTATACACCTGTGGCCAGGAAGTGTTTGGGAATTATGTAACCCAATGTTTGGAGGGTGTCCCAATATTTTTTGGGCAATTTATACACTCTGTATTGTGTTTATTTTATATATACTGTTTTTAAATTTTTATTTACTTTTTTTTTTTTTTTAAAAATTTCACAGATGTTCAGTTTGTTTTTCCTTACTTTTTCTTTTTTTAAAAATTGGAAGGGGTTTTCTTCTAAAAGGTGGGGGTTTCCCACATTTTTACTTTGAGTTTGTCCCCCACTAAATTGTGGTTCTGACAGACCCTTGTTGTTTTTTAAGCCAGGAAACCCCGGGGCCCGGTAAAATTTTCCACCCATGTATGGAAAAGGGGGGAAATTTTACAGAAGTTTTTTTGTAGATAAACCCTTCTGTACAACTCCCCAAATTGTTTTTCCCTTTTCACTCGGAACTATAGCTGGAAAGTGATCAGTTTATTCTAACAGGGGGGGTCTCCCCACTGTCAAAAATTACAATAGCCCCACTAAAGTTCCCTTCCCTGGAACAAAGGGGCCCAAGGGCCCAACCCCTGAAAAAACAAACCCCATCATAATTGGGAATTTGGGGGAATTCTATTTCGGGTTTTTCAGGGGGTTTGGGAATGAAAAAAAAAAGGGATTCTTTCTATGGGTTTGCCTTACATAGGTATTACAATAGCTTTTTGTTGTTTTTATGGTTTCGGGACTGGTTTTTTGCATTGTGATTCCCTTTAACCCCATTTTTCTTTTTGGGCCCTTTGCTTTTCCAATTAAACACTTTGGAACGGGCCCAAAAGTGGGTCAGTGTTGGGAGGTCTATGTCCCGGGGGGCGGGCCCATCACTGGGCGGAAAGGAAAACCCAAAAATTAGAAATTGATGCAACTAAAACCCACAAACTGAATGTGGCCTGTATTTTAATAAAAAAAAGGGGGACACAAACACTGCAAAGTCAGTTTTCAAAAAAGGGGAGGTGCATTTTTTACTTTTTTTGAAAATGTCTAAATGCTAGAAAATTAAATTTTTGGGTTTAACAAAGTAGTTTTTCCCAAAAAACTCCAGTTTTGAAAATTATTGACAGCATATGTACGGGCAGAAGCCCCAAAATTCCCTGTAAATAAAAAAAAAAAAAAACATCAAAAAAGAGAAGAAAAAGGGGGGATGGGGATGTTTGCTAAGTATTTTATCATGCCCCTTTTTTATAGGCACAAGCCTTTAGGTATCCCGGGCATTTTTGGGCCTTTTCAGCAGCCGCCATGCAGGGGAGAGGGTTTAAGGGGAACCAATGTTCCTCTGAGCCCCTCTATAGGTGTCATCAGGACAGAAAGCTTTTCCCATTTGGGCGCTGCTCCCCGGGGTTGCCCCCTGAAATCCATCTTTGATGTGGGCAGTGCTAAAAAATAGCATTGATAGACTGCCCCAAATTAGGCTGCCCATACATATACAATTTTCTGTCCCAATTTTTCTCCCCAATTTTCCCTTTTTGATTTACCTTCAACTATGTTTTTGAAAGGGGCCCTTTGTTTTTTGGGTATCCCAATTGAAAGTGTTGATAGTTTTTGGGAACTTTTTTAATGAGGACTCAGTACAATGGTTTGTCAGTACTTTTTGGGCTAAAATTTTTTTATTTTATTTTTTGGGTTACCCAGTATAAAAAGCCCATATTGTTTCCCCGCACCAACCTGTCAATTACACGTTTTTTCCCTTTACATTATAGGGTTTTTTTGGAAAAAATCTAAAAAAAAAAATTTCTCAAGAAATTGGAAAATTTGTAGGGAAAAACCTTAAAGTTTGGTGATTTTTTGCAGAGTGACTAGTTTTAGGAACAGAGAGAAATAGCGTAGGGAAAAGGTTCCAGTGGGGGTTTGGGACAGAAAAAAAAACCCCCTTTTGTTGCGGTCTCCCTTTCCCAAGTCCCCTCCTCCATACGCTGTTGGGGTATCGAGTTGTACCAGTTCGGGTATTAAAATTCAATTTCCTGAGCTACTAGCCAGGCCTTGGGTTTTAAATCGCCACCAAAAACAAACACAAAAGGAACCTGAAACCACACACACAGAAACATGTACACACACATTCCAGGGGACACTTTTCACACACACAGGACGTACAGACAGGGCCATACACCACAGATACTGTACAGTTGTGCCCCAAAAAATTTTTCCCAACCCCCCAATGTGAAAAGGGGTTTAGGGCTTTTGTGTACATTTGGAATTGTATTCAGAATCAAATCCTAAAAAGGGGACGTTGTAACTACCCAAATGCAACAAAAAATGACATAAATTTGTTTATGTAAACTAGTAAATTTTTTCTTATGTGGTTTTTCATTGCCACAATTTTTTAAAACCCCTTTAAAAAGGACTACCATCTAAAGAACAGAGGTTCATACAGGGGGGGTTTTTCCCCATCAGGTATTGAAAAACACCTGTTTTTTGTCACGAGCAGCAATAAAGCATAATAAGCCCCAAAATTAGGCGTTTAAAATAAACTGTGTTACTCAGCCCCTTCTAAAATTTTTAGGGTTGTGGTTACAAACATGGTGAAGGAAAGAGAATGGTCCGGGAAGGGACAAAAAGAAGAGGTGTTTTCTCTTCACAGGAAGGGCAATGGCTTAAAAAGATTGAAAGATGTTAAACATACCAAGAGGGGCCCTTAGGAAGCATCATTCGCAAATTCAAGGCAAAGGGCACTGTTTAAAAGCTAAATGGTGTGGGAGAAAAAGATGATGGACTTTGACTGCTTTTGGGGCTAACCTGAAGCGTAGAGTGGAGGTAAAATCCCCCTGTGACTGCTGAGGAACTGAGAAAAAATTTGTAAAATGTGGGTACAGAATTTTTAGCCCAGACAAATTTAAGGGCGGGACCTTTCGTAATTTAAAGGCCTCCGTGCCAGAACTCCGGGGTACCCCCTTGCTGTCTCCAAAAAAATTTAAAAAGAGTTGACTTTCAGTTTGCCAAAAGCCATGTGGACAAACCACAAAGGGGTTTTTTGGGGGGAGTGTTTGTGGACTGATGAAACAAAAAATTTGAATTGTTTGGGGCCCCTGGATCAACGCTATGTTTGGGGAGGAAAAACAAGGCCCATGATGAAAAAGGAAAAACCTTGCCCACTGTGAACATGGGGGAGGGGCAATCAGCTTTGGGGGCTGTTTTTCTTCTGCAGGTTTCAGGGAAGCTTCAGGGGGGTGAAGGTACCTTTAATTTTCTTCAGTACCAGGAGATATTTGGGTGGAAACGTGATGCGGTCCGTCAAACACCTGAGGCTTGGGAGACGTTGGACCCTTTTAACAGGACAATGATCCCCAAACTACCTCCAAGTTTAAATAGAGCATGGTTGCAGAGGGGGAAAAGGGGGGAACATTTTGGAGTTGGGGCCCTCGCAGTCACCCCGACTTAAACCATTTAAAAACCCCTTGGGGGGGACTTAAAAAAAAGCAGTTTTCAGTGCGCAAGCCTAAGAATGTGACTGAAAAAGGAGGGCCTTTTCCAGAAGAAGGGCGAAGATACCCGTAGATCGCTTTCAAGAAAACTTGTGTCAAGCTATGCTTCAAGTTTAAAAACTGTTTAAACTGTAAAAGGTTTTCCCGTTTCTAAGTACTAAAATTGAATGTCACTTTTGGGGGTTTTTAAAAAAAACTGGGTAATGCTGTGAGCACAGAAAAGCATTTTTTGGTTTTTTCATTTTTTAATGTTTTGTTTTTTTTTGTCCCGACCTACCCAAATGCCTCTTTAATTTTTTAAAAAGTAAGGGAAAAATGACTGAATGATCAAAAACAATGTCCAAAAAATGGCCAAAACATTCCCTTTTTAGTGGGGGTTGGGAATTTAAATTTTTGGGCTCAACTGTTTTTTAAAACAACGCACACATAAAAACACAAAGAACATGTACCTTCAATTCACATACAGACACATTGGGGATAGCACCCCACACAGGCACGTACAGACACGCAATTTTCACACAGGGAAAAATTTTCCTAAAACACACACACAAAACAGAAAATGTTTTCACACAAAACACATGTACGTACATTTCACCAAATCACACCCTTTTTCATGAAAACACACAGAAAAAATTTTAACTAATTTCACATCATGTACTACACGCAGGCACGTTACGGATTTAACACATGTACTTTCACACAAAAACATGTTCAATTTTTCACGATACACAAAAGTTACCCCAAAATAATTACAACCCCCACACCCCCCCCCCCCTAAAAGTTGCAGTTTTCTTCGTTGTTCACTCAGAGACCCGGGGTACTGCACTCTAGGGGGAGGCAGGAGAGCACAGCACACACTTCTTGCTTTGCTTTCACTGCGCTCAGCTATTGAGCAGTTTGACGACTCCAGTGCCAATGACAGATCTGGCCTGAGCTCTGAGCCTGCTCAGCAAGCAGCCCTGGGGGGACATCGCCCCCCTTTAATTTCCACTCGCCATTGGCGAGCTGAAATTTCAAGCCCTGCTCTGCATAATAATCTGTAAGGGTTGCCAGGTCAGTGCAGCAGTGCATACAGACTTCATACTATCTTCTTGGAACTATTGCATCAATTATACTCTTCTGCATTACTTGGCCTCGTGTGTTTTACTCTCCTCTCTGGGTCCTCTGTGCCCCCACTAACAAGTCTACACATATACAGCTGCAAACATACATCTTTCATTACAGTCTTTCATTAGAAATTAATTTGGTGTATGGATTGCACAGGATCAGGTGATTGAATCAATAATGACTATAGGCAGATCAATGTGCAGCTAACACTAGCGTTAAAAAAAAATTTCATAGGACCAACTAGAGGTAGGGATTGATAGACTTTATCATTAGCAACAACAAAATTAAAAGAGAGCAAAGTTTACATGGACAGTGGGTTGAGAACCATTATTTGGCTAGGACTTGTCCGTATTTAGTGGTTTGTCTGGCAGGCAGTGGGACAAGGTGGGGTGGGGGTGTGTCTATTTTAATAATTTGGCTTGTAACTTAATATTCTCTCTGTAGCCAATGCTTCCTATTACCAACATGAAATAAAATAAAAAAAAACAATAAAAAAAAAAACATTAAAAATAAAAATAACAAAACAACAAAAAATAAAAAACAAGAAAAAAAATAAACACAGAAAAAGCACAAAACCTAAAAAATTACAAAAAACATAAGAAGAATTAACGAAAATAACAAAAAAAATAAAACAAAACAAAAAACACAGACAAGTAAAACAACAAATAAGAAATAGAAAATCCAACCAAAAAACAAAAAAAAATAACAAAACAAAAAAAAAAAAAAGATAAAAAATAGAAAATAAAAGACACAAAAAAACCTTTAAAAAACATAAGAAAAATCAGAATAGGCCAAAAAAAAACAAAAGAAAAACAACAAATACAACAACATAAAAAAAATAAAACCAGGTAAAAGACACAGAAAAAAAAAGCAAGACTAAAAAAAAGAAACAAAATAGACAAAGTATAACAAACCAGAATGAATAATGGGAACATAACAAAATAAAAAAGAAAAAAAAAATAAAGATTAACTAGAAAAAAGAATAAAAACTAAAAAAAAAAAAACATAAAAACAACATGAAAATAACAACGAATTACACTCAAATAAAAAATAGAAAAAAAAAGAAAGAACTTACCTAAACAAAAAAGAAAAAACAAAAAAAAAAAATAATGGATAAGATAAATGACAAAAAAAAAAAATAAAAAAAATAAATAACAAAAAAAAAATACAACAAAATAATGAGAAAAAAACATAACAAAAACACACAAATAGAAAAAATCGAAAAAACCAATATCAAAACAAGAAAAAAAAAACAATAAAAAAATATATATAAGAAACAATAGACAGACCGAAAATAAAAAAAAATAAAATATAAAATAAAAATAAAATTAAAATAACATCAAGAGAAAAAAAAAAAAAAAAAAAAAAATAAGATGAAAAACTAAAACAGAAAAAAAATACAAAAGAAATAACGGAACAAAAAACAGAAGGGAAAAAGGGCATCTTGTTTGTCAATTTTTTGCAAATATTTTGTTTAAAAAAAATAACCAAAGAAACAAAAAATGGAAAAAAAAAAAAAAAGAAAAACACAATTAAATAAAACCAATCAGAATACAATAAAATCAAATAAAAAACGAGAAAACACCCACAACATAAATAGCAAAAGAAACAAAATAAATGTGGGGGGGGTGGGGGGGGGGGGTGGGGTGGGGGGTGGGGGGGGAGGGGGGTTTGGGGGGGGGGGTAAATCAACATGGTGGGTTTTTTTAACAACAATGGGGGGGTGGGAGAGTGATCTAAAACAAAATAAGCATTTTTTTTTTATTTTAATAAAAAAAAAAAATCCCCCCCCCCCCCCCCTAAGGAGTCCCCCCATTTAGTGCTTAAACATTTTTGATTTATAGTTATTTATATTTTATAATAAAAAACATTAGAAAAAATAAATTCAAAAAACAATAAATAACAATACATAAAAAATAAAAAATAAAAAAAAATACAAAAAATAAACCAATTAAATAAAAAAAAACGAATTAAAAAAAAAAAAAACAAATAAATAAAAACAAAAACAAACAAAAAACAGAAATAATAAAAATGAAATATTACAAAAACAAAAATAAAAACATAAACAATTACATACAGAAGATTAAAACAAAAAAAATAATAAATACAAAAAACAAAATAAAACAATATAACCAAAAAACACAACAAAAAAAATAAATAAAAAAGAAAATCAAAAAAATAAACAAATTAAAAAAATTACTTAGAACTAGAATATAAAAAAGAAACGTGCGACATGAAAAAAAAACAAATATATAAAAAAACATAAACCAACACGAGCGAAAAAAAAAATAATAAAACAGAAAAAAAACAAAAGTAACGAATAAGCGAAAATCAAATTAAAAAAAAAATGATTAAAATAAACAAAAAAAAAAATAAAAAAAAAACAAAAAATAAAATAAAGATCAACAAAAAAACTGATAGGACAAAAAAGAAAAAAGAAGGAACAAAAAAATAAAAAAAAAATAAATAGAATAAACATAATAAATCATTAAAAAAACAAAGAAAAAAAAAAACAATCATAAAAAAAAAAATAATTAAAAAAAAAATAAAAATCAAATAATCATCAAATAAAACATAAAAAAAACCTAGAAAATAAATACATCTAAGAGAGCGAGCGCGCGTTATAAAAAAAACAAGAAAAAAAATAAAAAAAAAAACAAAAAAAAATAGAGATACAAAAAAAAATAACAAAATAAAAAAAAAAGAAATAACTAATAAATCCAAAAACAAAAGAAAAGAAACAAAATAAAAAAAAACAGAAAAATAAAAAATAGAAAAAAAATAAAAAATAAGCGCGCGAAAACCCAAACAAAATAAAAAAAACAAAAAAGAACAAAAACAACGAATACAAGACAAATAAAAAAAAAAAAAAAATGCATGCAATACAAAAAAAAAAAGAAACAGACGACAAAATAACCAAAACAAATACAAAAAAAAAAATAAAGACTGGAAAACAAAAACATAAAAAAATAAGAGCAAAAAACAAATAAAAAAAAAAACAGAAAAAAAAAAAACAATAAAAAAAGCTGTTGCCACAACGTACTGAGCATGCTCCAATTTTAGTTAGCTTTTTAAGATGTTAATTTTTCCTCCTTTTTCTTATCTGTCCAGCCTACAGTATGTGACTATAGTCACACTATAGGTGGGAAAACACACTGGTAAATGACCCGTCTCTCCCTGTTCTTTACAGTGTGAAAAAAATAAAAGCTTTTGTCAGTAAACTTAAACTCCACCTACATCATATATAGAACTGTAAGTTGTGGGATTTTCAGGGCACAAAAACACAAACAAATAATATTTATTAAAAAGATTTTTTCAATTTTTATTGGTCAGTTTTAAAATTGTGGTTAAATTTCAATACGTTGGAAACAACAATATAAAACTTGGCTGTTTGCTGTGGCTTTGCGGAATATAACTTCCCTACATGTTTTGCCCCAAAATGGGCTTCCTCAGGGGAAGAACCCCCCGTACAGTCTACAATAAATATGAAAATATCAAATTGAGATAACAAAAATCAATTTTTTTTGTACAAAAGTACCTTTTTGGAACAAAATTAAGATTCCCTGCTTACCCTAAGCGTCAAGCTCCCAAAGCTATTGAGGCGTATCAATATAGACAAATTGGACATCATTTTTTGGCCCAAACATCCGTACAATTGCAGAGGATATAGGAGAGGTCAAATATCCACCTAAATATAAATATATAGCCCCCGTGGTGCATTTTGGTTTTGTGCTGCCCTAGGCAAGACTAAAATGGGCACCCCCCAGATCTAAATTTGTCTCGCCCTTCCTGTTTAAAATCCATCCTTCATCTGCAAACTCCACACCTTCCATTAGAACTCCGTCCACTGACACCAACAATGGGACACTATTCTCCATGGACACCAACGATGGGGCACTATTCATCTCACTGATACAATGATGGGGCACTATTCCTCCCACTGACCACCAACGATGGTGCCCACCATTAGTGTCAGTTTTGTGGGAATAGTGCTACATCATTAGTATCAGTGGGAGGAATAGTGCCCCATATTGTGTCAGTGAGAGGTATTCCTTTCACTGACACTAATGATGGGGCACTATTCCTATTTGTGCCCCATCACTGGTGTCATTGGGAGGAATAGTGCCCCATCATTAGTGTCAGTGGGAGGAAATTGTCTATCATTAGTGTCGTGGGAGGATAGTGCCCCCTCATTTGGGGTCAGTGGGAGGAATAGTGCCCATCATTGGTGTCCGTGGGAAGAATTATTTATTTATTTCAGGTACTTATATAGCACTGTCAATTTAACAGCGCTTTACTTTATATATTGTACATTCACATCAGTCCCTAACCCTCAAGGGGTGTACAATCTAAGGTCCCTAACTTACATTCATTTCATACACATACTAGGGGCAATTTAGACAGGGGTCAAATGAACCCACCAGCCCTGTCTTTGGAGGGGGCAGGAAACCAGAGTACCCGGAGGAAACCCACGCAGGCACGGAAGAACATGCAAACTCCAGGCAGGGGGGCCCGTCCCTGGGATTTAAACCCAGGACCCTGTACTGCCAGGAGAAGTGTAACCATTTAGCACTGTGCCGCCCCTTCTTGGTGTCAGTGGGAGGAATTGTCCCCCTCATTGGTTTCATGGGAGAAATGGCCCCATTTTGGTGTCAGTGGGAGGGATAGTCCCCCTTTTTGGTGTCGTGGGGGGGAAAAAATGCCCCATCATTATGTCAGTGTGGGAGGAATAGGCCCCATCATTAGTGTCGTGTGGGGGGAAATAGTGCCCCATCTTTGGGTGTCGTGGGGGAATAGGCCCTCATTGGTGTCAGTGGGGGGAAAATAGTGCCCCATCTTGGGTCAGTGGGGGAGGAATATTGCCCCTCTTTGGGGTCGTGTGGGGGGAAATATTGCCCCATCATTGGTGTCGTGTGGGAGAAATACTGCCTTTTTTGGTGTCAATGGGAGGAATAGTGCCCCCCTCATTGGGTCAGTGGGGGAATGTGCTCCTTCATGTAGGGGAGGATAAGTCCCCCATCCGGGTGTCACTGGGGGAACATTTCCCCATCTTTGGTGTAGGGGGAGGAAAAGTGCCCCACTTGGTGTCAATGGGGAATATGCCCCATCATTTGTGTCTGGGGGGGAAAAGTGCGTATTAACAGTATTAACCAGTATGGAAACAAATCCCATTTTCAACAATCATCAAATAGTGTATAGCTAGTATGAAAGAGCAAAAATCACGAAATTTAAATTAAAATTTTTATAGAATATAGACTCCTATTGTTTCAGTCGCTACTGTGAGGATGTACGAGCAAGACTATAGAAAATTTAAAAAAGGGTTTTTTAAATGTAATGACCCCCTTTCGGGCCCTGGAGAATGAGTAGCTTTCAAGTTTGAAATCTGCACATCTGGCGGGATATGTTCCAAGCCATGTCACTGGGAGGAATAGTCCCCCATCATTGGTGTCACTGGGAGGAATGTGCCCCATCATTGGTGTAGTGGGAGGAAAATTGCCCTCATTGTTGTCAGGGGGAGGAATAGTGCCCATCTTTGTGTTTGTGGGGGGAAAAAGTGCCCCTCATTTGTGTTGTTGTGGGAATGGGCCCCCATATTGGTGTCGTGGGGGAAATAGTGTCCTCTCAGTTCAGTGAAAGGAAATAGGCCCTATATCGGTGTCGTGGAAAATAGTCCCCCACATCGGTGTCAGGGGGAGGAATAGTCCCCCCATTTTTGGTGTCAGGGTGGGGAATAGTCCCCCATCATTGGAGTCTTTGGGGAGGAATAGTGCCCCATCATTGGTCCCACAAGACACTTACCCATCATCTGTCTTCCTTCCCCGGCCCGCTTTCCTCCTCTTCACCGCTTCCAGCTGCCCCCTACCCCATCTTCTCCGAACTTCGTGTGCCACTTGGTCCCCCTCCCCAAAGCTCTCCCTCCCACGGGGTGATTGGCCACCCGTGTCCCTTTTCTTGGCTACAGATTGATGGTAATCACCGGCGGGAGGGGGGAGCTTGCAGAGGGGGGGACAAGCTCCCTAGGGTGCCCAGGGGCCTGGGGGTGGGGCCAGATAAGAGGGGCGTTGTCATCCCCCCCCACATGCAATCAAGATCCAGAAGATGAAGAATGGAGGGGGACCCCCCCTTCCACCCTCCTCCAGCAGCGCCCGTGGACTGGATCAAAGTGGGCACGGAGTGCGGAGAAGGTAAAAACACAGCAGCCCCCGTCCTTTCCCCCAGAAATGTCCCTTCCATGGGAAAAGGGGGGGGGGGGGGGGGGGGGGGGGCGTGCGCCCCCGCCCTCTTGAAAAGTGCAGATAAAAATTCCCTTTTTTTCCTTGCAGCAAAAAACACCCCTGTATGCCCAAGAAAAGAGAGGGGGGAAAAACTGGGACAGATTTTAAATTTTTAACACCCCTTTATATTACTTCAATAATAAAATAGAAAAAATCCCATTGTCACTCTCAAACTTTGCCATAGTGTCAGTAACGTCACAATTCAAGGGGACGCATAAAGAACCAGTACTTTGGAAATGTTCATAGAAGGCCCCCTAAGGGCCATCGTCCCATAACTTTAAAGAGCCCTTTAAATTGAGCCTCCATCTTACTAAAATATGGTCCAAAAAAAGTTGAGGTTCAACAAAAAAAAACGCCTCTGTAGCCAAGATGCCATATTCTTTTCCTGCACTCTTTTATACCTCTACGTGGCTGAGTGTGACGTCTTGGTGGGTGCGGACGTCGAATTACAACTGCACTGCGCAAGGTCTCCGGGCACATGAGCGAACCAAAGCCGCCCAGCAACATTGCAAAATCCCAAAGGGGAAACAATAAGGGCAAAAACACAGCACCACCCGTGGTCACCAGAGTAATGTCATGTGCACACAATCCTATGAACATAACGCCCCCTAGGGTGACTCCACTCACCTACAAAAAAAAATGTCCAAAATTTTTTACCCTACCGATAATAATCAGAAAGGTGTTTTTAAAGGAACCATGTTTGGAACAAGGGGATTGGGTTCGCGGGGAAGAGGTATTGAGGTGACATATTGGAATCTTTTTTTAGGCTTTATATATTTCGAACCAACGACATGATTAGATATAGAACTGAACATTTTATTACTAATTTATATTAATAATCTTCTTTAATTTTATTATAATATTAATAACATATTTTATTAATTGATTTTAGAGATAAATATTTATTTTGTCCACAGCGTAATCATTGCAATTACTCCTATATTTTTTATTTAGATATTCATAATATTTATTTTTTGTATATTTTCTTTTTAAAACTTTAATTTAATTATATTATATCATCTTTTTGATAATCATTCTTATATTTAATCTATATCATGAATTTATTCGTTCTTCTTATTGTTATATTATTTCTTTGATTTCTAATGCATATTTTTTTTCTTTTTTTGTTCATATGTTTTTTAATTTTTTCTTTTTTTATCTATTTAAAAAATAATTTTTCTCGTTTTTTCTATTCTGATTGTATAATATTTTGATTCATTATGTTTAATGTTCTATAATATATATTAAACAAATCTTTCTTTGTACGGTATAGATCAAAGCAATTTTTAAAGGTTTGTAACTAATCATTTTTTATCTTTTAAATATTAATACATCATAAATTCATCAATTTTTATATAAAAAAATGTCTATTATTTTAATCTAGTTTAATTTTACTAGAATTAAAGAGCATAAACCATTTTATAATATTTTTATAACTTTATATTAAAGAGGACGTATTTTTAGTTTCGAAATTAAAGTAACTTAATAAATTTTACTTTCTAAATATGATTTCTAGTTTTAATTTTATACTTATTTTATGTAAAAATAAATATATTTTACTATATTATATCCATGAATTTTTTATTCAATACATATTCTTAATGCACGTAACAAATTATATATACATTTAATATAAAATTATTAATTTTCCTAAATAAATTTTTTATATTGTTTTATGTAAATAATTTACACTATTTCAGTATTTATTAATTTACTTATATTAGTCTTTATTTATTATATTTCAATTATCTAATTTTTGTTAATAATTATAATTTATTATTTCTAATTAATAGCTAAACTTCTTATTAAATATAATTTATAAAAACGTAACTTTTAAGTATACATATTAGATATTTCTTTTTTAAAATAGCTAATTTTAATCCAATTAAATAATGATTTTTTATTTTTCATCACATTAAAAACTTTTTTCTTAAATTATTTTAACATTATTATTATAAAAATTTTTGAATTATAAATTCTATAATCTAATCACCATTTTCTAAAAAAATAATGAAATCATTAAAATTATTTTAAAACTTACATTTAAATCAAAGCAATTAACACTTTTTTTTCTTTTATCGAAATTATTAAGATTAAAACATTATCTTATATAAACAACTAGTACTAAAATATTTTTTACTAGAATACTCAGATAAAGTTGAAGCTTAATTATATGACTATATTAATAATTAAAATCTGTTTCTGTATTTTTAAAATCGATTTACCTAAGATTAAAAAGATTTTTTATATATTTAACCGTTAACGTATAAATAATATTCTTTATTTTATATATATTTAAGATTATACATAACTTTTCTTATATTATTTTAAACAACATTGAAATTTTTTGTTAATATTTTTTATCTATGGTTATATAGAATATAATATAATTATATACAATAATTTAAATATTTAATATCATAAAATGATTTTTTCAAATAATATTTCTAATAAACAAAATATTCAGAATTAAACAATAATATGAAATAATTTTAATAAATACATTTTTCCTAAAAATTTTACCGAATTAATACTACATTTGAACCGATATAAATTAGTTAATATACATAAAGATAAGAATTAAAGAATTAATAATTAATAATTATTCCTGAATATATACACATATATACAACAATAGCAATATAATTCAATATTTAAATAATTATTAATATACTAAAAAAATTTTATAATTTTTTTATAATTTACAAATAAATAAATTTATTAAAACCATTTTTCTTTTAATTGTTATTTTTCATAAATATGTTTCTTTTTTTTAAAAACATAGTTTTTTTTCAATTTTTTCCTTATTCTTTTTTTTTTTATATTATTTTTTAGGTCATATTTTGTTTTTATTTTTCTTTTGTTTTCTTTTTTTTCTTTTTTTTTTTTTTTTTTTAATTTGATGGTTCTTTTTTTTGGTTGTATTTATTTTCTTTTTTATAACTTTTTTTATTATCTGATTATGTATGTGTTTTTTTTTTATTTTTTTTTTTTTTTATATTTTATTTATTATTTTTTTATTGGTTTGTTTCTTTTTTTTTTGTTTTCCCTTGTATTAGTTTATTCTTTTTGCCTATTGTATTTTTGTTTCTTTTCTTTTGTTTCCGTTTGTTTTTTTTTTATTTTTTTTTATTATTGTTTTTTTTTTGTATTTTATATTATTACATTTTTTTTAGTACTATTTTTTTATATTTTTATTTTATTTATTTTGTTTTTTTTAATTATCTCTTTTTGTTTAGTTTTTCTTTTTTATTTTTTCATCTTTTTTTTTCTAAATTTTTTTTTTTATTTTTTTATCTGTACGTTTTTTTTTTTTTTATGTTTGTTTATATCATATTCTTATATATCTGTTTTGTTTTATATTCTTTTATTTTTTTTTTTTTTTATTCTTTTTTGTATTTTTACTTTTATTTTCTTTTTTAAATTTTATTTGTTATTATTTTTTTCTATTTTTTTTTTTTATTTTTTTTTTATCTTATTCTATATTTGTGTTTTTTCTAAAAAAAAACTATAATAAAAACAATAGAATTTTTAGAAAAAAATTTATATCTTAAAGAACAAAAACGAAATAAAAATATAAAAAAAAAAAAAAAATATAATTTAAATTAAATTTATACATATAAATAATTGTTTTTTTCTAATTTTTTATTGTTGTATTTTTTTAAAAAAATACTATTATATAAAAATAAAGTATTTTTTTTTTTATAATTTTTATGCTATCTATTTGTTTTTTAATATAATGTTTTTTTCTTTTTTTATTTTTATGTCTATATTTCTATAATATAAAATTTTTCTTATTTGGTCTTTTTATTTTTTTTTTTTAGTATTCTTTTTTGCTAAAATAATTTATTTTTTCTTTCTATTATATATAAAAATTTTTTGTCGCATAATAAAAAATTTTGTTTTTAAAGTTTTATTCTTATAATCATAGATTCACATCCTCAAATTCTTTTCCTATTAAATTTTTTATTCTATATAAGCTCGCCTGCATCAAATTTGTTAAAAATAAACATTCTCTATGACTATAAAAACTATATAAAAATTTATTACGCTTTTATGGTTTAATAATTAAATTCCTATTAAGATGAATTACTCCTCCGCATTTTAACTACAAATATTAAATACAAAAACTCTATTCTCTTATAATTTGCTAAAATTAAAAAAAAATAATATAATAATTATTTCCATTTCTTAGTTCATTAACATCTATTCATATCATCCACTTTGTAAGATTATAATACTATATCGAATCTTGAGTGCTTCGTTTAGCTTGCTGTAATTCCATTTATGCATTGTTCTTCATTGGTTTACTACGTCATATAATATATTTCCATTGTTTTTCTTGTTAGAGATAAGAACTGCACGATATCAATGATTATTTTTAGCGCCTCACATTTATTCTATATTTAGCTTATAATGATGTCTAAATATAATAATAATAAGAGTGTTTTTAAAATTGAACTAAAAATACTATATTAATCATCATCACTTATAAAAATCTACAAAAATTTAAAATAATTTATTATGTTTTTTTAATTGTTTTTTTGAAATGAGTAAAATTTATATTATGAAAATATCCCTAACTCATCTCAGTAGATACTTTCTACATTTATATAATCGCCTAAATATAATTTAATATTAATCTATAAATATCCATATAACTATCTTTATTTCACGCCCTATAAGATACATTATCTTACTTTTGATGTATATTATTTAAATTTAATCCGCTATATTTTTTAACATATAATCATCTTTTCTTTGCATTATACTTAATATAATTCTATTAATTTCATTTTTCTTTACTATTTTACATTTGTTTTCTTATTACGATGCTTTTGCTTATTTTTATCTTATATATATCAATCCGACTAAATCATATTTGTTTCATTATTTGCTCAATGTTCTTTTATCGATAAATATTTTATTATTACCCGCCATTTTCTAAATTTATATTGCAATTTTCCATTTTCATGTTTACTATTTCCTAATTCTGCGCGCTCATCTGTCTTATTCACCGCCTACCATAATTTGTCTCGTTTGCCTCATCTCATGTTTTGCCTTGCCCCCACATCCGCATCATCTTTTCTCCACATTTCAGAGTGTCTTTTTTCTTTCTCATTCTCATTCTTCACAGTCTTATTTTTCCCTTTCTTTTCAGTCCTCACTACCTCACATCTCGCATTCCTGCTCTTGTCCCGCATCCCCCATTCTGCACCATCCTACTCGCCCATGTTGTATTGCATCTTTCATTTGCGTCTTTCTTTTGTAAATACCACTGACGTCGCCCCATGATGTAAATCATTAAACAACCTAAATCTCTTCCCCGGACAAAAACAGCCCATTCCATTTTTAATTATAAACTGTATCTCTTCATTTTCCCTTTTTAAATCCATCTTCTTTTAGATTTCCCTCTTTCCCCTTTTCCCTTTGCATCAGAATATTAACCCATACCTCCTCCCCTCCCTCCCACCCAGTCCCGTCCACCACCCCCTCCCCTCCCACCCATCACCCCATCACTTTCTCCCCACTTCCCCCACTCACATCCACCCATCCCCCCCAACCCCTCTCTAAAGGGAAAAAGAGAGAGAAAAAACAAAAAAAAAAAAAAAAAAAAAAAAAAAACAAAAAAAAAAAAAAAACATATTTTTACTTTGTTCTCCCTCCCCCTCCTTCCCGCCCGGGGCCCCCCACCCCTACATCTGCCAGTCCCTTTTTTTGGTGTCACTAATTCTTTTCTTCTTCCTCTTCTTTCCCCCCCAGCTATTTCCTTCTTTGCGTCCGTCTACACAAAAATCCTTAAACCCGGAATCTCAAAAAAGCTGTGGGCCCCGTTTTTTCCAACCCATCAGAGATACTGAGGTACCCATCGATTTTGCACTTTTGTTTTCATTTGCTCCAACAGGGGTCCGGATTCTTTTTCCCCTAGGGGCTTGCTGTTAAAATCCGCATAATTTGGTAGTCAATTTCCATATTTAATTAATGATCTTCCCTGGTTTTTCCAAATCTCTCTTTGACCCAAATTTTTGCTGGACAATTATGTTCTCGGTCTTTCCTTCCCAGTAGCCTGTTTGAATTTTTCCCATTCTAAACACCCGTTAACTGTCCGTCTGTTTCAGGTCTATCTTTTTAGTGTTTTGGATTTTTTTAACTAATTATATAGTCTTTCCCCTTTTTTCAGTCTCCGGATTCCTCGTACTCTAAGGTTAAACCCTTTTTCTTTATTTTTTTGAAATTCCACTATAGATAGTTTTTTCTGGTTGGTTTCCATTGGTTATTTTTTTCCTTAGATTTCTATATTTTGGGGCCCGGGTTTTAACTTTCTCCCCTGTTTCTTTCCCCTCTTGTAGCAATGCCTTTTAAAACATTTGTAGCACGTTTCTGTTTTTTGTTCTTTCCAAATTTTGAAACATTTCTATCATTCCTTCCTATTGGGACTTGTATTCCCTCAGATTCTTTTTTTCAAACCACCACTGTTGTTGACTTAGTGTTATTCAGCCCAATGTTTTCTAGGGCTATTTCCCGAATGTGTCCAATTCCCCTTTTTTCGCTTTGCACCTTGGGGCCCTTTTTGGGTTTTATTCCTATGATGTAAATTTCTTTATTTTCCTGTTTGAGACCCTTTGAGCCTGCTCCCTTGGGGCCTTTTTTTTTATATCTTCTGTAAAAACTTGATAGGCTTGCTATTTTTGTATATATTTTATTCTCCTAGGCACCTGGGCCCCCCCTTTTTCTTTTCTAACCCCTAGGGAAACCTCCCCCCCTTTACCCCCTTTTTTCCTTTTCGTTCAGGGGGCCACAAAACAGTAAGCCCCCCCAGTTCACACTACCCTTCCCCTTTTCAGGACGGTGGTCCAGGCTTGTGTGGATAGTCTTCATGTGTCAGTCCGGGGGGGGGGGATTCCTTGGGGGGTTTCCCATGCGTATTTTTTTCTTTCTCCTTAGGGTTATTCCAGGGAAGAGGGTGGGTTTTTGATATTCTAGGTCTCCCTGACCCCGGATCGGAAGCTTGCCGGGGGGTGCAGGCGACTATGGCCAGCGGCTCCCTCTCAGTCGGAAGCCTGCCCCGGGTTCCTCTTTCCCCCCAAAATCCTCTGCGACTGGCCTGTACTCCCGTGCGAACCCTCACCTCTCTGCAAAACGTTTCCCACTCAGTACCCGGGGAAAACCCGGGGTCCCTGGAGCCCCAGACCCTTTCTCTCTTTAGCTCTGGGGTTAAGCTTCCAGCCCTCCCGACCCAGTAGCTCATTCTGTGGGGTCATGTGGTCCGGGAAACCAGAAACCCGCAAGGGTAGTGCCACTCGCTCCCCACAACCGCCCAACCAGAGGCCTCCCCCTTTTTCCTTTAAGCATCTTGGGGCTTAGTCGGCGTTCCCCTTTGCCTGTCGTTACGGGGGCTCTCTGTTTCCCAAATCCTTTGCGGCCACCAGCTTGCTCACGCCGCACTGTTCCGTTTCCCTGCAAAAACCCCATAGCTGCACTCGGTCCCCGCGGCTTGTTCGCCTCCCCGGAGATCCGTGTCCCCTCTCCCCACCCTTTACTGCGCGGGTGCTCCCCCTTTGGAGACCTCCTCGATCGGTGGGGGGCCCCAACTTCACACCATGAGGGGTCTTTTGGGGGGGCAGCTTTGGGTTTATCGGGGAAACCTCCATCGTGCTCTCCGTTGCCGCCCCTGTTTGGGCTCCCCCCCCCGTAAAAAAGTGTCTTTAAAATTTTTCTATAAGGGTAAACAGGTTGCGGTGGAATCTGAATTAACAGTATTAATCATATTTAAAAAATTTTTCCCCTGTTCAACAATCATCAAATGAAAAAATCATAGCTACAAAGCCCCAAAAAACCGTATTACATAAAAATCTATTTTAGAATTACACGGGAGAATCCTATTAAACAGCGCTACTGGAGGGGTGATACAGGGCAAGCTATAGAATTGTAAAAAAAAAGGTTTTTAAAAAAATGACTCCTTCAGGCCTGGAAAAAGGTGCATCAGTTTTTAAATCATGTGTTCGAGTTGCGGGTTTTTTTTTTTGTAATTACCTCCACGCACATCTGGTGGGATTGTTCCGCGCCATGAA
>CATNWA010003587.1:0-17935 GCA_951230385.1 Staurois parvus | reverse complement strand
CACCCCACCCAAGGTTTCCCACCTCAGACAGTCCAGGAGCTCAGTGTTGCCCTAGTCCAGATCGGGGAAGTAAATACCCCCGGGACACCTCCGTTGTCTCATTAGGAAGAAAAATTCCCCCGGGACTTTTGGCGGGCCTCCTACAAGCTCGGGGGGTCTACAAACTACTGGGGTCCCCTTTTTCAGTTGCTCCCCCACTTTTTTTTCAGCAAAGGGGCCCTAGCTTGCTAAAAAAATTTTTTTAAACTTTGTTTTTTGGGGTTTCTTTAAAATTCAGTTCTCTGTAGTTCGATAATTTTCATTTCCATCAAAAAAGGGGGCCCCATCCTTACATTCCAAAACACTTTTACCCCATCCATTCAGTTAGATACCAGCATGATTTTTTCCCCCCATTGAGTTCTAAATGGGGTTTTTAAAAAGTGTTCCTTTAATTTTTTTTGGGGCCAGTGAATAAAAAATTAAGGATATATACAGAAATTTATTTAAATTACATAGTTGGGTTTTACCTAAAAAGTGTCAGGAAGGGGATACCCAAGAAATTGGGGGATTTCCCCTGCCTTTTGATCTGAAAGTCCCCAGGGCGGGCCCAGGGGGTTTGGCCCCCCCAGCAATCAGAGACTCAACTTTGCAGCCGCTAAAAACCTAAAAACTAAATTATGCGGGGGTTTTTAAAGGGGGATGGCCAAAATTTTGCAGACTCGGCCTTGGTTTTTGTGTTCTTTTGGGCCCCCGGGTACCCCTTTTTCCTCTTTTCCTTTTCCCTGTCTGATTCCCCCGCTGACCCTGCTTTGATCCCTGGCTTGTCTGCCCAAATTCCCCTCTGCCGGGACCCTTGTACTACGCGGGCCTTGCTCCCCTTTTTCGGGATCCCGGTTTGTGACCCTGCCCAAATCCCTCTGCGGGCCCCCCTTTGTACAAACGCTGTTTGCTACCTGCTAAAACCTGGTTTTTGGGGACCCCGACCCTTCCCGCTTGTTTCCCCCTGCCCAAACCCCTGCCCTATTGATTTTGGGCCCCGGCCTCCCCGGGACGACGTTTTGTTTTATGTACTTTATCTGTGGGGGGGTTGGTTTGGTTTGTTTCCCACGGGTATTATTTTTAGTATTCACTGCGTTTATGTTTGTTTTGTTAGTGTTAATAAATTAATTTTTAAATAACCATATCTGAGGTCTGCTTTTTCCCTGCGTCAGCCACACCCCCTCTGGTCAAAAACCTGGGACCCCCTGACTTTAAAAAAAGGGCCCAACCCTGACCAAAAAAGTGGCTGCACGGGGAACCCATTTTGGGCTTTGCTGGGAAAGGAAATTGGACCCGGATGATTTTTGTGTATTTTTATTTTGTATGTTTGATGGACGGGGAAATGCTTATCAAAACCTGAAGGAGTACCCCTTGGGAATGAACTGCTAGAATGAAAACCCCCGGGGGTTTTTCGTCAGTTTTTAGTAATAAGGACAGAGTTCTCTGAGGTGCACCATTGGATTAAAGGTTTTTTGTGCTAAATTTGGTTACATCTGGTTCCCCAATGCGGGGAAATAAATTTTTTTGCCACCATTTGTGCAGACCAGGTAAGAGCCCGGGTGGGGTTATTAGAGGATGATGGGGGGGTTTCCCTTTTTCGGAGTTTTAAATTCACATTTTTCCCCAACAGACACTAAGAATTTTTAATAAACCGCATTTGCAGTCTTTGGGTCAGACAGGTTTTGGTGTAATTCAGCTTTGTTAAACCCCCTACTGCAGACAGGGAAACAGACTTGTTGCCCCACCTCATTTCAGTTTTAAAAAAAGCCCCCGCCCCTGGCCTTTTTTAACTTACTCCTTTATTCCCCCCCAAAGCTCCTCCATTTACACCCCAAAATTTTTTAACTTGGTTTTCTACGCATGTCATACCCTTTTCCCCCTCGCTGCCCCCTTTTCCGGGCCCTTTAACCCTTAAAAAAGCCCTCTGTAGCAACTGCCCCCTTCCCCTTTTCCATCCTCCAGTTTTTTCTTTCCCCAATTTTTGCTCCATTCGTTTTGCGCCCTGCTTTACTTGCAGTGCTCCAGTAGTTAAAACCAAAAAAAAGCGAAAATTTTTTCCCAAACCCAAATTTCCCCCCCATCCTCCCAGTACCCAAAACCCGGTGCCTGCCTTTCCCTGGACTCAGCCTTTAAGCCTCCCCTCCCCCGGAAACCTTACTCAGCCCCGGGAAACCTCTACTCGCCGGAAACCTTTTACTCCGCCTTTATGCCTCTACCCCAGCCTGTTTCCTCTACTCAGGGCCCGGTTTCCTCTCCTCAGCCTGATTGGGTCTCCCGCCCGAAAGCCTCTCCTCAGCCTGATGCCTTTTTCCTCAGGGCCCGTTTCCCCTCCTCAGCCCCCATGGGGCCCCCTCTTCAGCCTGATGCCTTTTCTTCAGCCCGATGCCTCTCTTCAGCCGGATGGGCCCCTCTTCAGCCGGAAGGCCCCTCCTCAGCCTGATGCCTCCCCCTCAGCCTGATGCCTTCCTCAGCCCGATGCCCTCTCCTCAGCCTGTTTCCCTTTCCCCACCTGAAGGGCCCCCCTCCTCAGCCTGAAGCCTCTTTCAGCCCGAAACCTCTTTCTCCCTGAAGCCTCTAATCAGCATGATGAACTTATCCAGCCCGACGGGTCCCATTAGGCCAGTTTTTACTCGATGCCCGCTGTTTGGGGTCCAGATGATCCCCGGGACCTGTCCGGTGCCGCTGTCGTGCCAAATTACTCAGAAACCCCCTGCATACCTGGTGACCCGGGTCCCACCTTTCCTTGCCAGAAAGACGCGGGGGCCCGCGGCAAGGGGCCAAAAAAACCCGATGCATGGGGACCCAGTGCCCCTGTCATACCCGGTGACCCGATGCCCGCTGTCGAGCACAGACCCAAAACCTTTCCTGTGACCCGGTGCCCACTGTCGTGGGCCGGTTTAAATCGGTGCCCCCCAGTCTTGCCCCCGAAAAAGACCCTTGGTGCCCGCAGTCTTTTCCAGACGACTCGGTGCCCGCAGTCTTGCCAAACGACTCGGTTTCCCCCCTGTCGTTTCCCGGTGGGCTCGGTGCCCGCCGCTTCGCCTGGGGGGGGGCCCCAGACCTGTCGCCCCCCCTGAGGGCCCGAGACCTGTCGCTTCCCCTGGGGGGCCGGCCCCGCCGCTCCGCCTGAGGGCCCGAGACCTGTCGCTCCATCTGGGGGTCCCGGGGCCTCCGCTCCCCCCTGAGGGGCCCCAGACCTGTCGCTCCGCCTGGGGTCCGGCGGGCCCCCCGCTCCGCCCGAAGGGGCCCCGGGGCCTGGGGGGGTTTGCCTGGGGGGTTCCGGGGGCCCGCCGCTCCGCCTGAGGGCCCGAGACCTGTCGGGTCCCCCTGGGGGTCCGGCGCCCCCGCTCCCCCTGAGGGCCCGAGACCTGTCGCCCGCCGGGGGGGCCCCAAAACCCCGTCGCTCCCCTTTTGGGGGTCCGGCGCCCCCGCCGCCTTCCGCCTGAGGGGCCCGAGGGCCTTGTCGCTCCGCCTTGGGGGGCCGGCGCCCGCCGCTCCGCCTGAGGGGCCAGACCCGTCGCTCCGCCGGGGTCCGGGGGCCCGCCGCTTGCCCCCCCTGAGGGGCCCCCGGGCCTTCGCTCCGCCGGGGGGGGCCCCCCAACCCCCGTCGCTCCATCGGGGGTTTCCCGGGGCCCCCCGCTCCGCCTTTAGGGGCCCCAGAATTTTCCCCTCCCTCTGGGGGGCCGGCGCCCGCCGCTTTCCCCCCTGAGGGCCCGAGACCTGTCCCCTCCATCTGGGGGGTCCCGGGGCCCGCCGCTCCCTCTGAGGGCCCGAGACCCGTCGCTCCCTCTGGGGGTCCGGCACCCGCCGCTCCGCCCCGAGGGCCCGGGACCTGCCTTTCCCCTGGGGGTTTCCCGGGGCCCCCCGCCCCGGGTGGGGGGGCCCCATGCCTGTCGCCCCCCCTTTGGGGGCCGGGTTTCCTGTCGCCCCCTTTGGGGGGCCCCCCTGCCCCCGTCGCCCCCCCGCGGCCCCGGGGGTCTGGGCCTTTTTTCGCCCCTCCGCCCGGGGGGCCCGCTGCCCTTTTGCCCCTTTCCCCCCCCGGTGGCCCGCTGCCCGTGGCCCCCTTTCCCCCCGGGGGCCCGCTGGGCCTGTCGCCCCTCCGCCCCGTGGCCCCTGCCTTCGCCCCTCCGCCCCCGGTTTGGGCCCCCCGGCCCCCGCCCGGTGGCCCCCCGCCTTTCCGGGGTTTCCCTGGTAATCCGATGTGGGCCCCTGCCCGGGGTCCCCCGCCCGATGTGCCCCCCTGCCGGAGTCCTGCCCGATAGGCCCCCTGCCCGGAGTCCCCCCGGTGTGCCCCTGCCCCGGGTCCTGCCCGGGTTTGCCTCTGCCCGGGTCCCGCCCGATGTGCCTCTCCCCGGGGGCCGCCCGAAAGTGGCCCCTGCCCGGGTCCAGCCCGATGGCCTCTTCCCGGGGTCCCAGCCCGATGGGCCCCCTGCCCGGAAATCCAGCCCGTGTGCCTCTTCCCGGAAATCCCCCCGAAAGTCCTCTGCCCGGGTCCTGCCCCATTTTGGGGTCCCGCCCAATGTGCCTCTGCCCCGGGGTGCCTCTGCCCGGGGTCCTGCCCGAAAGTGCCTTTGCCCAATTTTGCCCCTGCCCGGTTTTGCCAGTCTTTGATATTCCCCCCCAGTTTAAACCCGACCCCGGGCGGTGGAACAAATTTTTTCCCAGCTAGGACTGTTTTGGGGGTCCTGAGGCCCCTCCTTTGGGGGGGGGGGACTGTCAGGGAAAGGGGCCCAAACCAGCAATGGTTGGGGCTCACCTGCCTTTTTTTTCTGCCCGTACCCCGGGGGTGGCCAGCGGGTCCCCCCCCCCGCAATCAGAGACTCAACCCTTTTCAGCCCGGTAACACCTGGAAAATGATTATGCTGGGGGAATTTTAAAGGGGAAGGCCAGACTTTCAAGGGCTCTGCCTTGGTGTTGTGTTCTCTTGGGGCCCCGTATCCTGTTTCCCGCTCTCTGTTTTTTGGTTTTGATTCTCTTTCTGACCCTGCCTGATCCCCGGCCTTTTTCTGACCCCCCTTGCCTGACCCCTGTACTACGCTGCTTTTCTTTCCTTTTCTGATCCCTGGCTGTGACCCCGAAACCCTCCCCCTGCCTGACCCTCTGTACCCCGCTGCCCGCTACCTGCCGAAACCCGGGGCCCGTGACCCCGACCATTTTCCGCTTTGGGTACCCCTGTAACCCACCTGCCCCATTGATATTGACCCCGGGCCCGCCTGACGACGCTTGCACTGTATGTTTCTGTTATCTTTTGGGGGGGTTTTGGGGTTTTTTTGTTTTGCACTGGGATTTTTTTAGTATTGCACTGCGGTTTTTAAAGTTTGGGATTGTTTGTGGAATTTTATATTGTTTATAAAAATTTCTGAGGTTTTGTGGGTTTTCCCCGCGTCAAACCACAACCTCTGGTCCCCAAACCCGGGGGGCCCGACAAAATTTTTAGTAAACAATTAACTTCGTTATCCAAATAAAGCAGTCCTTTTTTAAAGCCACTGGCTGGCCAAAAAACCAACTCTTGAGGGAGTCTATTCCACAAATTTTTACAGCTCTTACTGTAAAAAAAACCCCTTTTCGGGATTTGGAGATTAAAATTTTTTTTCTCCAGATGTAAAAAGCGCCTCCTTTCCTCTGTTTATGACCTTTAAGGTGAATAACTCTAAACCCCGAGTTCACTATATGAAAACCCCGATGTATTTTATACATGTTTAAAAAGCCCCCCCTTTAAAAACCTTTTTCTCAAGAGGAATAAATTCAGTTCCTTAATCTTTCACATAGCTGAGCTTTCCCCATGCCTCTTATCAGTTTGGTTTTTCCCTTCTCGTAAAATTCTCCAGTTTTCCCCCAAAGTCCCTGTTTCACTTGCCCTGTCATATCCTTTTAAATGTTTCTAATTTTTTTTTTTGCTCCCTCTTTTCCCTTTTGGGTTTTGTTAATGCTGTATAGATAGCCCACCCCTCTTCCCAGTTAAAACATTACAGCTTAGCCTCATTCATGGAGCAGGAAAACTTTTTGAAACTTTTGACCTTTCGAATGTTCATTGTTTTTTAAAAATTTTTCTAATTTTTTGGGGAATTTAAAAGTTTAAAAAGATCTACAAAAAAGTTTTTTCCCAAATTTAGTCCACTGGGTGGTGGTATCCAACTGAGGGGTTTTTAAAGTTATCGATATCTCATCACAAAATTTTAAGTTGTAGAGATCACCTAAAACAATTGGCCCCCTTTGATTGGGGGGAACAGAAACCCGTCAAAAAAATCCCGTGGAATGCTTCGTATGATCCTTGCAAGTTTAAAGTATCAGTGAAAAAGTCCCTTTTTAAGAATCCTTGCTTGCGGAAATTTTCACAGTTTAGAAAGTTACATGGGTTTCTGGAAAATAACCACATAAGAGTGCAACCCCCTCTAACAAGTCCCGTACATCCCCCAAGAAAATCCCCCGCATAACACTCTCAGTGTCAGGACAGTAATTGATGGAAAAGTTTTTCAATGCAAAATTTTTTTCCTGCATCTGTATGCATTAACCCCCAATTTGCTTGCCTGTGAACTTTTTAAAAAAAAAAAAAGAAAACCCCCTGCAATAATTGCCTAGGAAACGTGAAATCATCCACAAAAAAAAGTGATTTTCATTTTTCTAAAATTTTTTAAAACAACCCTCTCCTTGGGTAAAAATGATGTTTTTTTTTTAGGGAAAATAACATTAAAAGTCTGGGGAAACTAATACACAAAACCCCAATCAAGCTTCATCCAGAAACAGTACTTTGATAAAAGAAAAACCTTTAAAAAATCCAACCCGGAAAGGTTTCCAAAAACATCCCAATGCTGACCCCGTTGAATTGCTGTCTAATTTTAATGACTTCGGGTAAAATACTGTTAAATCATGTCGCTCCTCCCAACAATCTCAGAGCCAATACAACTAAGGGCGCTACCAGAAATTTGAATGTTGCTTATGAGAATTATCAAGACTTGGTTTTAAAAATAATTGCTTTTTAAAAGTGGTACACCCCCAAAAGGTCATTGAAAAAAATTAAGGAGTTTTAGGAGCTAAATTTTAAAAGAAAATTTTTAGTGGTGCGAAAAAGAAAAAGGGCAGAAGTGGAATAACACAGCTCATGAATCCAGATTTTAATCACTCTGTTCTACTAGCCCCCTTCAAGTTTTTTCAAAATCCCGCAATCAGGTTTTTCTACCTGTAACAACTAATAAAAGCCCGTGGATGCTAAGCTTCTAAAATCAGGCAGCTTTTCCCCAAAAGAAAGCAAAATGGAGGTCAGGCCGAAACATAAATCAAAATGGAGGCTCAGGCCAAGAAATGGGGGCTCGGCCGCATAAAAGAAAGCAGAAATGGAGGCCAGGCTGCTATAGGAAAGCACAAATGGGGCTCAGGCCACACAAATGGAGGCACAGGCCGCAAAAAGGGTAGAAATGGAGGCTCGGGCCGCACAAAGGAGGCGCGGGCCGATATAAGAAAGCAGAAATGGGGCTCGGGCCACATATAAAAAGAGAAATGGAGGCTCGGGCCCAGAAATGGGGGTCAGCCGCAAAAGGAGGCTTAGGCCGCATAAAAGAAACAGAAATGGAGGCTCGGGCCATACATCAAAAAAGCAGAGAGAAAAACTGAACCCACATCCAAGGGGCAGAAATTGAATTTTTGGGAAAAAAAAAAATGTAACATCCCACACCCATGGAAAGGGTACGGGTTTTAGAACAAGCCATTAGTGAAAACAAAGAGAAAACTTCCAGACACTCAGTTTATTTTATTCTAGATTTTTCAAACCACCTCTCCAGAATGTCAAACCCTGTCACACACCAAAGATCAAAGTCTCTTCTCTGCACCAACTGTACCTCAAGACGTTTTTGCCTTATACCCTCCAATACATCAGACTGAGCACTCAGCTAGCTAGACACTGGTGTGTATTTAAAAGACCGTCTATCTTATTTTGGCCCCAAAACAGATACCTCCTAGCAAACCCTACTCTAAAAAGCAACATGCCAATGGATTTTTAAGCCACTGGGGTTGAATCCCTTTAGCAGCAACAAAGTTCCAAGTCACTCCACGAAGTCCACCAACCGCACAACCAATCTGTTCCACCTGCAGTCATGAAACCCAAAACGAAAGCACGACATTCCAGTTTCTAAATACATGCTCCACAAGAGCTTTTTAAAGACAGGCCCACCATTTTGATGACAAGCCGAGAATTAAAGGCTGGAAACCATTTTTAAGGCCAAATGAGTGAGTGACCATGAAAATAGTGAGTGACCATCAATGCCACAGAGGAATTACATCACCCCATCGATGGCAGGTCTGCATTCACTGAATGCATCAAAGACTCAAAGCAGTTTCATATTGACAACCCCCCTGCAGGGGCCTTAAAGTTGCTTGGGGCAGACTTTTAACATACCTTTGGGAGCAAAGTTCCCAAGGATTTCTGCTAGCGACAACAAAAATTTTTAAGAACTCAGCGATGTTCTATCGAGCTTCAACTTGCAAATATGACACAACTTACCTGGTCTCATTACCTTGACACCTCCTTTCACCTTATTCACCTTTAAATTCACCTTAAAATATTACAAAAGGCCAAACCCGGGGGAAGCCAGCCACCCATTTTAGAAAGGTCGCCCCCAAAAAGGTTTAAAATTTTGAAGGAAGAATTGATAAATTTTGGGGGTAATTTTGTCCCCAGGTATTTTAGGGGAAAGGGTTTTTCCCTTTAAAAAGTGGATGAAGGCTCTTAAGCATGGATTCTGGGATAGAGAATTCAACCTTCTGATTTTGGAGATTAACTTTTAAAATGGAAAAGCCCCATATGTTTCAATTCTTGCAACAAAGAAAACAAGTACCCCCCCGGATTAAATATAAACAAATGTCACACATAGGGCCCCCACTTTTTTTTGCGCCTCTCCAAACCCCCCCCCCCCCCAAACCCCACAATGTTCGGGTTGGAGTTGGCTGATGGAAAAAGGTCCTAAGGGAATACAAATAGTAAAGGTGACGGAGGCCCCTGTCGGTGCCGTTTGAAATTTGGGAAAAGGGCAATTCTAGACTATTCACTCGAACAGTGGCAGTGGGGTTAGTGTTTAAAGCGCGCCCACCGTAAAATGGGGGGAGGGCATCCCAACATAGCAAGTGTCTCCTGAAGGGCCTCCATCCACAATGAACGCCTTCTCAAGCAGTGGACAAAAGCATAAGGGGCACAGATCTCCTGCTTGCCAAAATATTTTTAAATACGGATAGTGTTGTCTCTAGCTTCTAGCGTCGGTATAAGCCAACTTGTCAGGTGCAATGAACGTGCTCAGCCATTCAATGCGAAGCCAAAATTTTTTTAAAGTTTTTAAAGGGCCAAAATTCAGAAGGGGATAGGCCTTAAATGGAGCTAAAAGGGGGTCCTTTTCAGGTTTCGGGAAATTTTTGTGATGGCAGCCCCCAAAAATCCTCAGGATGGGATGTTCTTCTAAAATAGCTTAAAAGAAAACAGGAATGGGGGCGCCAAGCAAAACAACATTTTTGTAATAAAGCAAGCAAAAAGTTTGGGCCAGGGCCTTCCCTATTGGGTGAGGGTATGGCCCAGCAAATTCCTCCACTGAGATGGGGTTTAGAAGTGACTCCCGTTCTTTGGTTTGGTAGGGAGGTTAGCGTCAGGGGGTACCTCGAATGAAAACCAAGGAAGGGCAGGTCGAGGGAATAGAGGGGGGCCGGGGCTAAATTATAAAATTTTTAGGGAAAATTCCAAAAGGCCCTTTATCATTCCGAAGAGGTAGGAGTTTGGTACCACGGAATCAAAACATGGTTGGGGAAAAAGACCGGATCACCTATCTCTCAAAGCTTAGCAAATTTTACCGCACTTGTACCGTATTCATAAACGTTCGGCGTGTAATAACAAAACCGCTTTAAGTTACACAAAAAATAGCCCTGATCGCTTTCCGAAAACCGCACCAGTTTCCGCCCCCAGAAGCACGGGCGGTTTGTTTTTCGCGTTCCAGGTATGAAGTTTGTCAAGAGGTCAATAGATCTTGGGACACGTTGTTTACGAATATGGCGAGCTTTATTAAAATCCTCTAAGTAACATTTGTGACATCCACATAGGGGATTTTCCACTGAGTTCACGCTAGGTCAAAGATGTTAGTTCCCCCCTGAAGCTCTTTAACAATTCGGGATCCTTATGGAGACAATCATTAGGCGCCTTGAAGGGCAACCAGGGGGTCACATTGGATGGGACTAGTTCCAAAGAAACTGGCGTGTGATCCGAGAGTGCAATGTGGCCTTTATCAGACTTAGAGATCATGGGTATCGTCCGATGTTCTGTCAGAAAAAAAGTAAATTCTAGAGTAGGAGCCATGTACTGTAGAATAAAAAGTATAATCGCGCTCTTGTGGGTGCAGGATCCTCCCAAATATCGATTAATTGGTAGGTGTGTAAAAGGTCTCGAAGACTAAGTTTATCTTTCTGAAACATATGGACGAGCCCGTCGAGTCCTCATGGGGTCTAGAGTAAACCTGAAGTCCCCTCCTAATACCAGAGTACCCTCAATGAAGGACTCCAAAACACATAAGAAAGGAGAAACTGCCAATCAAGGGTTTTTGCTATAAGGATACTCGTTCCTTTAGATTTAGACATAGGAGATGGGCAATGGTAAGCCAGACTGAAATGTTTTTATCGGTGAGTTTTGGGAAACGATCCGCACAAAAATGGGTTTCCTGGAGAAAGGCTACCTGCACTCTGCGTCTCCAAAGTTCAGTGAGACAACTGGAGCGCTTCTCAGGTGAATTCAACCCCTTTGACATTCCAAGAATGAATCTGAGGGCCATGGCAGCTGAAAGGAGTGCAGCCAGCAGTGCCCGCCTCCCATACCCAGAGGAAATTTAAAAAAAAAAAAGAGAAAAAAAGAGAAGGGCAAGGAAGGCAGAGGGCAGAAGTAGAGAAGGGGGAGAGCATGCAATAGAAGCAAGGAGAGCGAATTCTGCCCTCGGCAGGCAGGGCAGCAAGGATGCAAACCCAATACGCCCACGCCTCCAATAGAGGCCAGCACTCCAGGTGCAGCACCGCACCCCAGAAGAAGGCAGCGTGTGCTCTTGGGCAAAGACATCTCCGCAGGCCACAGGACAGGCACGTGGACCAAGGTACACAGGTGGAGTGCTGCCCATTTTCAGGATATTTAAATCATAAAAAGTGACTTCTGGGTACTTAAGCTCGGACTCATATACCCGGAGAGATTGTATATTGTATTGTAGTGTCTATATGTTTAGTCTAAGTCCATTCCCAATCTGTATGTAATTGCACTGCGTGTTGGCAGATTGCATGCAGATTGTAAAGTAGCAGATCTGCCAGATGGAGATTGTGTGGTGTGGCCCAGCAGACCAGTCTGCGGAAAAACTGTTAGGTGGTGGCAAGCTAACCCAATTGTTGTGTGTCTGGTGTGGGGGGGTGGACAGTGGAAGAGTGATTAACTCCGGGGTTCTAGCTCGTAGGATAGCTGGAGGAATCCTAGAAGGGTGTGCCAATTGCTAGACTGCTCCCCCACCCTTAGAGTGCACTAGATTGTATATAAGATTCGTATTTGCCTGTGTGGGGGTAAGCCAGCTGGATTGGAGTTGAGTCTCCCTCTAGTGGTGGCCAGAGGCAGTGTGGGCTTTGATAGTGTATCACGGCCAATCTTATGTGCTCAAAGTCCCCCTCATTCCCTCTTTACCCCCAGTCATGAACGTACAACGGTTAGCTAGTCACCGTGGGTGTGCGTTTTGATCCGTGACACCATAAAAGTACAATTGTAATATTAATGTGATGCCTACGTAATCATGTGTATAAAAAAACTTGAACTGTACTGAATAAACAGAACAGCTATTTGTAATGATGCTGAGTGAATCTTTTTGTGCCCGTTCCTCTACTGCAATAATTATTATTAATTTGGAACCACTAATCATTATGAGGATAGGCGTTGCCAATCTATAACATTTTCAGTATTAATGCCCAAATGCCCCCTCCCACTGGCGACCCCAAGTCCACCACCTCTGGAGATGTTAATTTGTAGACGAGTAGACTAAAGAAAAAAAAAAGACAATGTAAGGATAGATAGATAAAATGAGAAAATAAAGATACTTGCAAGTTCACATCTGTGCTTTCATGCTTTCAACCTCTGATAAAATCGACACAGACATGGTTGTAGCTGTGGGTGGGTTCAAGGTACTAGCCTCATCTTGGATAGTTTTCCTTCACCTGCTCCTCTCCTGGCTGATGTACTGGCCAGTTTTGGGTGTTGTACTAAAAAGAGTAAACATTACAAATTAAAAAAATATATATTTAAAAGAAAAATCCCAGAAAAGTTTAAAGGATAATTAAAAAAAAAAATGGTAAAAAAAAAAAAAATAATGTAAACAAAAAAACCTAAATTTCTTATGAAAATTTTTTTTTTCTAATCCACTGCTAGAACCCCCCTCCCCCCCACTCTAAGAAATATAAATTAAAGATCAATTTACTCAACGTGTAATGGAATCCCCCAGGAAATCAAGCTCTGCTGACATATGGCATGGCTTGTAGGTGATTGGGGCTCTACTCCTCTGCCCTTCCATTTCCTTATTGTAGTCTCTCCGCACACGGTCATGCAGGGACTTCCACCGCTTCTGGAGGATTGAAACTGAAAAAAACCCCCACAAAAGTGTACATAACTAGACACACATCAAAAATGTAGATAAAGATAAAATCATGCAGACATATGCACTTGCTGCATCTTTTGGCTGTGTGTAAAAGCCTCCCAATCCTCAGTCTGTGACAAATTTCCTCCCTTATGTTCCTTTTTAATATGCTGTCCACATATTTAGAATGGGACTTATCCCAAATTTGGGATGCATTTTGACAGTTGTGATAAACTGTGCTAGCTCTCATCCATGACCATTGTCTTTCTCTGCAGACATGAGGACATCAGGGTGGGTGGGTCAAGGTCACAGAGAGCTTCCTATATACACATGATTTCCTGGACTGTCATCTAAAAAAAAAAAAAAAAAAAATTCCCTAAACTTGACACAGCTTTTTTTTTAAATTCTTTCTCCTGAACGTGGTTTTTTGGGGCATTCCGATTTCTGCCTCTAAACACTCCTGCCTTCAAATGCTAAACGCCTGTGTGTGCATGAACACATGGGATAACATAGAAAAGTGTTCAGGGGTTTCAGGATTAAACACCAAACGCCTAAAATACTGTGAAGTGTGCATGAGCCCTTTAGTGGTACAGTAAAAGGTACCCCTTTTTTTTTTTTTTTTTTTTTTTTTGTTAATCAAAAATTTTGAAGCATTGGGATGACAGCAAAATGAAATTTTATAACAAGGGTCTGCTTTTGTTAGCAACTTTATCTGGTATGGCTTCAAATTTGAAGAATTGCAGAGGTTAATGGTTAGTAAGCCAAATTTTATATTTTCTCTCTGCGTAAAAATGAACCCCTGTTATTGTTGTTCATGGGGTGCGGTAAAATATTACGGGGAGTATGACAAAGGTACCGTTCGGGTAAAGAGAGCAGCTCCCCGAGGTTACGATATATTGAGAAAAGGGGGAATCAGTAACAGCAGTAAAAAAAGCTGTGGTGGTGCGGAAGTTTATCCATGTTTAAAATGCAGGGGGGGCAAACTTTACAAAAATTTTGCATAAAGAGGATAAAATTTTTAACATATCTAATTCAAAGATTTGTGCATGTTTTTTTTTATACATTACATGATTTTTTTTTTTTAACCATGTGACGTGATTTCCCAAAACTTTCATTGCCGCCTTTGCTGAAAAATTCATGGTTGAATAATATCTTTCTAGCCTGTCATTTTTGGACTTTTAATTAGAAGCATGAAAACTTTTTTATAAAGGGGTTTAAATCAGGTTTGTTTTAAAATAGTGTGGTTGTTTTCTTAAAACTGGATATGTGGGGTGCAGCTCGTATAGAAATAATTAGTTTCCCAGATCTTTTTTAATTAAACAAGCTAAAATTTAGAAGGGTTTGGGCTGTCATGCACATACACCAAATTTTGCACTTTCAGTTTTAAAAATAAACCCCCGTTTTTTCGGGGTGTGAATGTACTGTAAGTAATTGATGCTGCAGCCCCAATACGTATAAAAGGCTGTGTTTTCTGCTTGTAAAATTGCACGTGCTGTTACTTTGTTTTGTGCAAGTAGGATGGTTGAAAATTGCATTCTGTATAGGCCAAAAAAATCTCCCGATGAGAGTAAATGGCATTTTTCGTTGCAGTTTATTTAACCACTCACCTAAGGGGGCATGTTTTCCCCCCTTCCTGCACGGCCCATTTTCACTTTCATGCGCGCACTTTAAATGAAATGCTGTCTGAAAACATGTCCCCATTTACTTTTTTAAAATTTTTTTTTTTGAGACCGAGCTTTCTCTTGGTGGGTATTTAATCTCCGTTGGGTTTTTTTTTTTTGTTAAAACCCAAAAACAACTAAAAATTTTTGAAAAAACATTTTTTTTCTTTAGTTTCTGTTTAAAATTTTGTAAATTGAAAATTTTGAAAAAAAAAGTTTTTATTTTTGTTATAAAATTTGGGTAAATTGGATTTTTCTCCTTCATGATGTGCTTAATGAGGCTGCACTGATGGGCACTGAAAGGCATCACTATATGGCACTGATAGGCGGCACTGAGGCCGGATGGGTTGGCACTGGTGGGCACTGATATGTGGAATTGTTTGTGGCACGATGGGCACGGGTTGGGGCATTGATGGGCCTGTATGTGGTATTGATGTGGCACTGATGGGCACGGCAGGTGGTTTGATGGGCACGACATTTGGATTGATGGACACTGATAGGTGCACGATGGGGGCTTACTGTCTCAGGGCACACTGTCATCAGTGCCCAGATCATCAGTGTGGGATGCCCCCTCTGATAATGGATTACCGTCTCCCTCTCCTTCCCACAGCTGTCGCATGACGCTCATGAGGAAGGGAAATGCTGAAAAACCGGGCTTTTCCTTTTTTACATCAATCAGCTGTGATTGGACACAGCTGATCACATGACAGAGCGACTCATCTGCTTTTCCATTGATGGGTGATTGCTGTGTCCAGGGACACAGCCACCCCCCGATCGCCACGGGGGTTGCACCCAGTTAAGTGGGGGGGGGGGGGACGTTATTACATCCCCCAGAAAAAGAAACTACCTTCCCCCCTCATTCCTTAATGGCGGCGGGGGAAGCGGTTAAGAGGGAAGGATGATCCCTTTATTTTGTTTTTTTTTCCCCAGAACAAAAAATCTCTAGAAGAACTTTTTGGTTTTAAATTGTTATCTCCCGGGTTTTCCTGAATTTTTCGAGAATCCCTGGATGGCATAAAGAAGTAAAGTGATATTTTAAAAACTCCGTTTTCAAGCATTACAGGCTGATTCAAAGTGGTATTTAAAACCCCAAATCAAAAATATAATACATTGCAGCTACCAAACATTAATGTGGTGACTGCATTCTTTTTTTTTTTTTGGGGGTTTTTTTCACTTGTTTTCTCATGTTGATCCAGTGATTGGTCAGTAACACACCCCCTGTATTTGAGTGTCCATACTCTGGATGAATGAGGGCATGGGGCAAATTTTCAGTCTGGGGAAACGGGGTTTTAAATGTATTGCATGTTAAATACACTAAAAATAAAGCTCACACTTTATAATCAGTTACAAAAAAACAGTAAAAAAGGGATAAAAGACGACGCTTGGTTTGAAAAAATTCAAACTGCTAGCATGAAGGTAAACCCCGATAACCCCCCATAGACAAATAAAAAAACCCCAAAAATGCCGCTTGAGCATGTAGTAAGAAAAATTGCGTATGCACATCCGGATTAAAAGAAAACATTAAAGGTTTTAAATGCCCAACTTAAACCACAAATTAATGCAAAAAAAAATGGAGGGTAAGTATTAATGATTCATCCGACCCAAAAAAAAAGTCTATAGTGATGGGAGTTGAGTCATTAGAATACATCCCCCCTGTATCAATCAATTGTGATTGTATGGAGAATAGCTGCAAAAAAAGCACTAAACCCCGTAGCGCAGGGAAAAAGCGCATTGGAGTATAATGACCTACTCCCCCTCACAGCCCAAAAATCATCAGCGAAAGGGGCCTCGGGGAAAACTTTTCATCAAACTGCCGTCTCCTACCCCAAAGGGGGGGGGAGTCTCCCTCAGTTACACGAATTTGCCTTTTAAAGTCTTTCGCCAAGGGGGTGTGCTTTGTACAGGAGATCACCCTTTGGGACCAGCAATAAGGCCCAAAAAAAGAGAAATCTTTATAGTGTAGTAATTTTTTTTCAAAAGGTTGCTAAAAACAATAGCACCTTACATAATGATATCCCAAAAAACTATTCACAGAATCCAAAAAGATGGCCCACAAATCAGATGCATGGACCATGTGGGTAAAAAGTAGTAGAAGGTATCCTTAATTCAACGCGTTTTGTGGCAAGAGCCATTATCCCCCTTTTATAATGCTAGTTACAACAAACAGTTTTTTTCCCGTTGGGATAAGGTTTTACTGGGTATGTAATAGCTGATCATTTAATCACTCCTGCAAGTGTTAAATGGTCTTTCATCCATGTAAAAGATACATTTGCTAAAGAGCTTTAGCTTCTGAAAAAAAAAAGACTTTTCCGGCTAGAACCAAAAGAACATATGAGAAAAAAAGCCTAAAAAGGGAAAAAAATACAGCCATCACTCAAGAATTGGTAAGCTGCAATATAATAAATTTTTCTTTGGGGTTTTTTACCCTTTAATCACTTTGGAATATGCCTTTTCTTTTTTTTTTAATCATTGCCTACTTTCCCGTTTTTAAACTGGTGCCCCTTACCCCTGCCCCAGGGTTTTCCCGATCAGGTGGTCCTTTCTCTTCCCTCATTGTGGATTTTGTCTCCTATCCGGGGGGCATCAAAAAAACACACAACCCTGTTCCTCAGTAGCAAGGCACTTTTGTTCCCCCCCCCCCCCTCCAAGCTAAAGAATGACCGGAATGCACTGTCAATTTTTCCCTGAAACTGAAGTTAAAGAGAAACTATAGGCAAAAATTTTGTTTCTTTTGGATGACAAAGGAGGGTTTAACCCAGTCCCTTTATTTTTTGCCATCGGTTTTTTTCCTTGGGGAGATTTCCTTCAGTCCTTCCCATAGTTAAACAGGAAGTGAGAGGAAACCCTGCAAAATTAGTCAAATTCCTTGGGGAACTCCCAGGTCTCAGAACTGTTTTATTGGGAAAAAGTCTCCTCTATTCTTTAAAAGGGGAAAAACCAAAAATTTGGGTTTCTTTTACTTTCCTTTAAATGCTAGGGGCGGTGCAAGGCGCCGGGCCGCCCCCGCCCGTGGGACTGATCGCAGCCCCAGGTGTCAGTCACCGGGGGCCCGGCCCGTGATTACCCACGGAACCCCCCGTTTTTCCGGCAAAAATTCCGAAAGCACAGCTGCATTTTTTTCAAACAGCTCGACCTTGTCAGTTTTCCCAGCTCACTGTGCCGGGGAGCAAACTTTGCTTTCCGGGGCAGTGTGCAAAGTGGAAAAAACCCCCGCCCACTAGTAAAAAAACTCTCCTCCACAGTTAACCCCTTTTATTGCATAAAATGTTTTCCCCTTTCCCCCCTGCCATTAGTACAGTGTCGGTTTTTTTTTTGCATGATCACTGTTTTGTGTCACTGGGGGTGTTGGTGACCCCAATTATTCCCCATGTCAAAAAGTCCACCACAGTCCCGCAGAAAAACCCAAAAATTTCTGATCGCCGCTACTATTATACAAAAAAAAATCCGTATCATACTGCCATTTGTAAAGCTATAACTTTCACATAAACCCAATTAATTACACATTTTTTTTTTTTTTTTAGCAAAGACATGTCACAAAAAACATTTTGGGTAAATTTATGAGAAATTTGATTTTTAATTTTTTTTATGGACATGTTTTTTTTAGCAAAATCCAAAAAATTTTTTTTTTTTTTTTTTAAAATT
>CATNWA010003586.1:0-18344 GCA_951230385.1 Staurois parvus | reverse complement strand
CTCTGATGAAAACTATGCTGATTTCTATAGTAATGGCTGCTGCAGTATTAACTCTGTGTGGTTGCTGTTGTATCCCCTGCATCCGAGGTTTAATGCAGAAACTTATTGACGCCACCATTACTAGAACCATGTGGAATCAGTATCTTGATAAAGGACCTACTAAGGGCCCCAGGTACCAACCTGTAAAAAAGGTGTAAGGTCACGTGCGTGACCTAAGAGGGGGTTTGAAGGAATTAGCCTTTCAGCATTACCATAAAATACCGCCATTTTGTCTCTTAGCCTAAGATCTGCCATTTTAAGATAAGAATCCATTTTGGAGACTTATGTCAGTACTTAAAGATGAATTTGTGTTTTAAGACTGTTTCTTACTTTCGATAAGAGTCTGAGGTTCCTCTTTTCCCTTCAGATGTAACTTCCTTTTTTCCTCTACCTAGCATAAGACTGAAAGTCTGCGGTGGGCTTTTTCCTGTTGCAAGAGTATTAATAAACTATAGCCAGCGCTAAAAGGGAAGTTGTCTACTTTCTATATTGATCAAAAGTTCATGCTTGACGCATATAATAAATAATTAACATAAATGCTAAATGATTGGGCATTACTGACGTATATAATATTCTGATTGGTCAATGCATACCTGTCAATTGATTGGTTCTTATATTTCTATGTATTGCTTTAAGTTTCATATATAAGTTTAAACACGGAAGAATAAATTCAGTTCCTTCTGAGATATCACCTTGTGTCTGTGTGAAATTTCCTGTATCTCAAAGGGAACTCCGGGCCTGTGGACAGACATTGGTCAGAGCCAGGGGACTGACGGGAGTCGGTAGCTACAGGAAGGAACGAGAGGAGCCAATTCCTTTCAACGTGGAGCTCCTCGGATGCCCAGACTACATGGGGAGTAGTGGCAAGATAGTTTGGGACTTGGTGTCATCCTTTTTCCATATGGGGTACCACTTACAACTGGACAATTTTTATTGAAGCGTGCCGCTATTAAAAAAAAATTTGTACAATCTTGGAATTGGCGCATGTGGCACCGTGCGACCTAATGTGTGCCCAGCATTAGAAGTGGGTGGATGCAGGTGGCATATTCTAATGGTGGACATACCACACACTTTTTTCTGGTAGAGATTTCTTCTCTTTTTTCAATTCAGCCCACAGGCTGCATACAAAAAAAATAACAGCATACATACCCAACAAGGACCAGCGTTGTACTGGTACATCACTAGACTTTGAATGGTTATACCAGGATGCTGCCTACAGCTGCAGGCATTATCCTGGTATCGTTTCTTTCAGCCGGCGATCAGCTTTCATGTAAAAGCAAATCTAGTGGCTAAATAGCTGCATAATTGCTTTTACAAGCAGCGGGAAATGATACCCCCCCCCCGCTGCCTTCCATGGCCTTCTCGGGCAGTCCTGTGCTATCGGGGGAACCTGAGAATGCAGCCGGTGTTTCTGCCAGATGACCATAGAGCTGATTGGAGACCAGAATGTTGCCAATCATCTCTATAGTCTAAGAAATCTGAAGCTACGAGCATTTCATCACTTCAGTTTTGCAGGATATAAACAGCGCCATTTGTAAATTGGGAAAGCATTTGATCACACCAATCTTGGTGAGATTAGATAATGTAAGGGCAGAGGAGCTATCCAGAGTCTGAAAGACCCCAGATGTCTCAAAAAAGAATATATGACAATGCCCATTGAAGTTATAGGGGATATTTGCATTTCCTGTGATAGCATTAAAAGTGATCAAAAAAAAAAAAATGAAAGGTACAGTAATTCTAGCACTAGACCTCCTCTGTAAAACTAAAATGGTAACTTGTAAAGGCTTTTAAAGAGTTGCCTACGGATATTAAAAATGTATGTTTGTTGCCATTGCACGGGGCATGCGCAGTTTTAAAGTAAGTCAGGTTTGGTATCTATTTACTCAGCATACCATCACCTTTTATATTTTACCAAATAATTGGACAATATTTTGTATTTTTGTGCAATAAAAGTAAAAAAAAAGTATTTTTTTCAACAAGCTTTCGTTTGAAAAAGTACTATACATTTAAAAAGTACTAAACTACTATACGAAGTACTAAAGTGACATAAGAAAATTGCAGAACCCACCATTTCATTCACTAAGGTGTCTGCTTTAGAAAATATATAATGTTTGGGGGTTCAAAGTAATTTCCTAGCAAAATATACTGATTTTTTTTTAATGTGAACAAAAAGTGTCAGAAAAGGCTTGGTCTTCAGGTGATTAGTAGAGTGAATGATGTGTGGCATAAACTTCTAATGCTGGGCATAAAATACCCCCACCCCCAAAAATGACCCCTTTTTGGAAAGTAGACAAACTATTTGCTGAGAGGCATGTTGAGTCAATAGAATAATTAATTTTTTTACCACAAGTTTTTGGAAAATTACAAAAAATTATTTTTAATTTTTTACACAAAATTGTCACTTACATAATTTATTGCTCACACATACCATGGGTATATGTGGAATTAAGCCCCAAAATACATTCTGCTACTTCTCCTGAGTATGGGGGTACCACATGTGAGAGACTTTTTGGCAGTCTAGTCAAGTACAGGACCCCAAAATCCAATAAGCACCTTCAGGCTTTTAAAGGGCTTTATTTCCTCGTTATACTTCGTGACTACCTATTATAGTTTCGGAGGCCCTGAAATGCCAGGATAACACCAAACCCCCCAAATGACCCCTTCTTGGAAAGCACACACCCGAAGGAATTTGATAAGAAGCATTGTGAGTATTTTGTAGATCTCCTTTGTTGCCTCAAGTTTTTGGAAAATGAAGAAAGAAAACAAAAACATATTTTTTCTTTTTTTTTTTATATTTCAAAACCTTGTGAGAAAAAATGAGATATGCAAAATATTCATCATGCCTTTTTTTTAAATTCCTTGGGGTGTCTACTTTCCAAAAAGGGATCATTTGGGGGGTTTGGTGCTATCCTGGCATTTCAGGGCCTCCAAAACTGTGATAGGTAGTGAGGAAGTGAAATGAGGAAGTTTTGCACCTTCAGGCTTTCAAAGTGGTCATTGGATTTCAGACTCCTGTATGTAGCTAAAGTCTCACATATGTTGTATCCCCATACTCAGTAGAAGTAGCAGAATGTATTTTGGGGTGTAATTCCACATATACCCATGGATTGTGTGAGAACTATATCATTTAAATGACAACTTTATGTAAAAAAAAAATGTTTTTGTCATTTTCCAAAAGCTTGTGAAAAAAAAAATAAATCTTCCATGGACTCAATATGCCTCTCAACAAATAGCTTAGGGTGTCTACTTTCTGAAAAGGGGTCATTTGGGGGTGTTTGTACTGTCCTGGTATTTTAGCACCTCAAGAAATGTGATAGTCAGTCAGAAAGTAAAAGCTGTGTAAATTCCATTATCTATACCATAGTTTGTAGATGCTATAACTTTCACATAAAGTAATCAATATACACTTATTGGGATTTTTTTAACCAAAAATATATAGCAGAATACATTTTGGCCTAAATTAAAATTTTTGGCCTAAATTTACTAAAACAAAATTTTAGTTTTTTGGATATTTTTTTATGACAGAAATGAGAAAAATTGTTGTTTTTTTTGAAAAATGTTTTTCAAAACTGCTTTTTGTTTATAGCACCAAAAACAAAAAGTGCAAAGGTAATCAAATACTACCAAAAGAAAGCTCTATTTGTGCGAAAAAAAGGACATAAATTTCATTTATGTACCGTATTGCATGACCGCACAATTATCAGTTAAATTAGTGCAGCGCTGTATAGCAAAAAAAAATGGCGTAAATTAAGTATCTATACCATAGTTTGTAGACTCTATAACGTTCACAGAAAGCAATCAATATACACTTAGTGGGATTTTTGTACCCAAATCATGTAGCAGAATACATTTTGGCCTAAATTTATGACTAACTTTGAGTTTACTACATATTTTTTATAGCCGAAAGTAAAAAACATCCTTTTTCTTCAAAATATTTGGTCTTTTTTTGATTATAGCGTGAAAAATAAAAAACGCACAGGTGATCAAATACCACCGAAAGAAAGCTCTATTTGTTTGGGAAAAAAAAAAGGACATAAATTTAGTTTGGGTACAGTATTGCATGACTGTGCAATTATCAGTTGAAATAGTGCAGTGCCGAATAGCAAAAAGAGGACAGGTCATTAAGGGGGGGTAAATCCTCAGAATGGCAAGTGGTTAATCTTACACAGGTTATTAATGGTCAGAGGAAATATGGGCCCTTCTGCAAACTGGGCTGGAGAACCTCCTCCACTTGGGACAGAAATATTTACCAACAATCTCCCTCAAGAAATCTATGAAGATAGATGAATTCCACTTTTTCTGACTGTTGGAAAATTGTATGAGTTTTGTCTCATGATGGGCAAATTGCTCAGGTGGAGGCCAGTCACCTGAAAGACAGCATGTGTAATGTACTGTGTGTTTTCAGGGTTGGAGGGGCCAGACTGTCTGGGGTGGCTCCCTGGCTTGATTGGGAGCTTGGCTGTTGATTAGCTTACTGTTAATTAGATCAGTGTTACATGTTATGTGCTAGCTGTTGATTAGTTTACTGTGAATTAGATCACTGTTAGCTGTACCCTTTGCACTGTTTAGGTTAATGTGATCTAGTTCTTACAGTGTGAGATATTTATCCCAAAGTGTAATATTTATTTTTATCATTCATGTGGGGACTGCCCCTGTTTCTGAAATGTAGAAAAAACCTGTATTTCTGTTCAATAAAGGAGTTCCAGTTTTTGCACCTAAGCTAGTGTCGCCTAGTCTTGGTTGCAATGCCCAGCTAGAATACCTTGTTTCTGTGTCCCAATGGCGAGGAAGCAGTTCCCTAATGGAATCACCCAGTCAGGGTAACAGGCAGTCCGTCACAGGGGCCATTTGGGTGGGTATTTGTACTATCCTGGCATTTTAGGGCTTCCGACACTGTGATAGGTAGTCAGTAAAATAAAATGTGCAAGTCACGCCCTTTGAAAGCTGGCAAAAATAAAATCTTCCATGAACTCAATGCCTCTCAGCAAATACCTTAGGGTGTTTACATTCCAAAAAGGGGTCAGTTGGGGGGTGTTTTAACTGTCCTGGCATTTTAGGGCCTCTAAAAAAATAGTGTATGGCGAGTATTAGAAGTTTCTGCCACACTCCTAATGCTGGGCATAGATGCAGTGTTCTTTTTTTCGTTCTGCCTGTGGGCTGAATAAAAAGGAAAAAAACATATAAGATTCCTGCATTCACATGAATCGATGTAGATGAAGAAATCTCTGCCAGAAAAAGTGTATGCCGTCACAAATCCACCCCACGCTTCTAATGATGGGCATATACATAATGTTCTTTTTTCTCATTCAGCCTGTGTGCTGAACGAAAAAAAATAATTGAATATGTTCCCTCCATTCACAATGTGGATTAAGAATTCTCTGTCAGAAGAAAGTGAAAAAAGTACAGTATATTGCTGAGCATAGAAGCTATTGCTACCTGACCACCCTAGGCTCCTAATGCTGAGCATACATGTTCTTTTTTTTTCACTGCAGATGGAGAACCCTTCCCCTGCAGTGCTGCAGGCAATAACATATGTATTCTGAGAGCAGCACCCTACTGCTGTCAGGATCCACAAATCAGTGCTTCAGCTGTCTGGCATTCCTGCAAAGCAAACCACAGTTAACAAAAACATACAGTAACAATATAACAGCAATAAAACACCCTTTTTCAAACTTTTTTTGTAACTTAAAGTGGTTCTTCCTTTTTTTCTTTAAAATAACAAACATTTCATATTTACCTGCTCTGGTTTTGCACAGAGCAACTCCGATCCTCTCTTCTCAGGTCCACAGGCACTGTGGCCTTTCCCCTTTGCCAAGTGCCCCCATCTCTCTAAATTGACATAGTAAAGAGAATGTCAACAAATCCGAAAAAACTAAATTAATGCATTTGTTTCATTTGCATGATGTCACATGATGCAATAGTATTTTAGAAATCTTTCTGATTTGAATCTGTCTGATTCACTAATATATCTGATATATAGCAATCTTCCGGAAAAAATGCAAATGTTTTCAAATTTATCCAGACCAACAAATATATGAAACGAATGCCAAAGATTCTAAACAAATTCTGAAAATGAATTAGTTCAACATATATGTATAAAAAGTATGTACTCCAATAAATAATAAATTAAGATCAATATGTACTCCAGTCCAAATAAAAGTAATATAATAAAATATTAGCAGTAAAAATAAATATAAATAATAAATTAATAAAATGGTGACAGTTCGTGATGAGTGATCAATACAGGAGTTGCTAGTACCTTCACTATCCAGTGGTTTGGTGACAAATAGTAAAAATACGCACTCACCAGATGCTTATCTTTTAATACACATGTGATAAATAAACCAGAGGTCCGCCTCATGGGATGGGATGGATGAGCTGAGCTGTCTTAGCAGATTCTCCTTCCTCTGGGTATTGAGCAGCCAAACCGCTGTCTCCCTCTGGGAAATGGACAGGGTACTGGGCAGCTTACAGCAGGACGTGCATCATCCTTAGGGTTGGTGTCATGTGTCACATACTCCTGATACTTGGGCTCTGGAATGGATGTTTGGCTCACCAAGGAGCCAGCAAGAAATAGCCTATAGTGTAGTAGTTTAAAATTGGCGATTATTAATCCACGTGGTAAACAATTCAAATATAGATAAAAGCAAGTAAAACAATTACTGACCAATGTGTAGTAGACGTCATGGCGTGCAGGCCCCTTTACCGCATTTTGTGTGATAGCACTTCAGAAAGGCATGGCCATCACGCCAGTACCGTGCGACATGCATTTATATAGTCTTTATACTGGTACAATCATTGCAATCATTAAGCACGCCCGTGCATGTGCAGTGCATCCGCGCCGAGCTCCGCACATGCGTGGTACATACGTCCCGCTAGAGTACTACACACATGCGCAGTATAACCGCTCCATATTGCCGAAGTCTGGAAATGGCTGGCCGTGCACGTGCGAGCGCCATTTTGGCGTAGTCTGGTTGGAGATGCTGCTATTCACTGTACGAAGCAGCAATGACAGCTGCACTCGTACTGCAAAATATGGTGTGAGGAAGAGCCTAAAGCTTGAAAGCATAAGCCAGCATGCAAACGTGATGGAAAAAGGGTAACCCTGGAAGATTTAGATACAACAATATAATATAATACCCATAACCATAAAGGGCAAAATAAGAACAACCATGTGCGCATGTGCAGTCGCCATTTTCCCTTGGACTGATTGGGAAGTACACAGGCTGATATATTACTGCCAGGAAAATACATGCAGTTAGGAACTGACATAAGAAATATTGGGGCATATGATCTGCCCAATACAGGATGGAATGACCCACCCAAATGTATATGCATATATAGAGATATATATATACACACATAGCCCACAGTTGGTTCACTCCCCGATGGGGGAGAAATTGTTGGTGTCAGAAATATATAATAAAACCGGTCTACGGCAAAAGTATTAGCAGCATACCAATATGTGAAATAAAATGAAATAAAAATGAAATAAAATATACAATTGTATATACAATGTTAAATAGTCCAAAAAACACACAAGATGAAGCAATGTAGAAATGAATAGAATACATTAAAGACTCGAATAGGATACACAAAAAAATCCTAAAACTGAATAAAAAGTGTGGCCAATAAAGGATACAAGACAGGAATATATAATATTATGATACATAGATTGTGATTGTGTAAAAAATAAAAATATAAAATTAAAATTAAAAATATAAAAATGTAAAAATATATTAAAATATAAAGATGTAAATATGTAAAAATATAAAAATATAGGGAGGAGGAGACATGATAATAAGAACATCTAAAAACGTATAAAAGCTAATACCAGGACATAAAAGAAACGTATAAAAGCTAGTACCAGGACATAAGAGAAATACAAAGGACTTACAAAAAGGCAACTAAAATTATCAACTATTATCATTTAAAACAATTCAGGTCTATATCTTTATTAAGACCTTTGGGATATAGACAATCTATTTCAAAAATCCACTTTGTCTAGGCCTGGGATACAGCTCTTTTCTTATGGGTACCCCGCCAGTGGGACGTAATAATGTCTATTCCCACAAATTTCAGAGAGGTAGGGTCTCTGTTATGGTGTTGCCTGTAGTGCCTAGAGAGTGAATGCTCTTTAAAGCCCTTTTTTATATTATATACGTGCTCCCTCAGATGGTCTCCTTGTTGTACGTCCAATGTACTGTTTCTTACAGGGGCACTCTAAAAGATAGACCACGTATCGACTATTACAGGTTATAAGGCTTTTGATATTATAGGTCCTACCCATAGTGTGAGATGCAAAAGAATGTATTTTTGGTTTTCTAGTGTTACTGCAACAGCAAATGACGCATCTATTGCAGGGGAAAAAACCTTTTAGATTAGTAAAGAGTGACATGGGTGCAGGCGGGTCTGATACGTTTGGGGCTAGCTGATTTCTCTGGGTGTTAGCTTTTCTAAAAATCACCTCAGGTTTATCTGGTATAATATGTGTTAGAACTGGGTCAGCTTTTAGGACATTCCAGTTTTTCTGTATGATGTTCTTAATGGCTCTATGCTGAATCGAAAACGTGATGAATGGACAAAACATATTTCGCTCTTTTTTGAGATTTGGTTTAAGTATGTCCTCTCTGCTCATATTGGCTACTTGCTCCATACAGTTGGTTAGTGTAGCCTCTTCATAGCCCTTTTCCATAAACCGTAATTTTAAAGTGTTAGCCTGGGTATGATAAGTGGCCAGGTCTGTGTAGTTTCGTCTAATACGCATGAACTGGCCTTTTGGAATATTAGATAGCCAGCTCGGGTGATGACAGCTGTCTACCGGAATATAGCTGTTCTGGTCTGTCTCTTTAAAAGCAGTGTTTCTCAACTCCAGTCCTCATGGACCCCCAACAGGTCATGTTTTCAGGATTTCCCTCAGATGAAACAGCTGTGGTAATTACTAAGGCAGTAAAACTGATCAAATCACCTGTGTAAAATAATGGAAATCCTGAAAACATGACCTGTTGGGGGTCCATGAGGACTGGAGTTGAGAAACACTGCTTTAAAGTATGATTTTATGCGTATTTTTCCATCAATATCCATCAGGGTAAGATCCAAGTAGTTAATTTCCAAGGTGCTATAAGTATAAGTCAGTTCTATATTTAATTTATTATTATTAAGTGTGATAAAAAAAATTGATTAAGGCCTGTTCCTCCCCTTGCCATGTTCCAGATCACATTCAGTGGAATAAGAAAAAATAGTGAGGTTGTGCGCTTACCACAAGTACACACAATATGAGCATTGTATGCAATTCAACAGCAACCGGGCATCATGGCCTGGTCAACAGCCTGGGCACCATCTGGTCATATACGGACATCTGGGTCACAGGTACACCGCTGTCCAGGCCCCCTCTGGCTTTCAAATCCAAAACGCCACCTTGCATAAGCTCATTAAAAAACGAGCCGGGAGGCAAGAAAGTGCTAATAGTGAAGTACGTTTATTAAGAACACAAGACGTGAGCAAAGCAACCAGAACTCACATCGACAAAATATACATCCAGGCCCAAATAGATAGGCTCCCTGGTAGTTTAAAAAACCTGCGGTCGCGCATGCGCATTACGCACCACGCGCCGCTCCGGGACACTGCGCATGCGCGAGTGATGTCACATGTTACCGTGTAACTACTGCGCATGCGCGAGCGCATCATCAGTATGGACACTGAAGCCCAATCTCAAAGGCGTATTTAAAAAGCAACCCTCAACCCAATCATTTTTTAGGGGGAAATGCAACACGGAAAAGAAGTACGCGTACAGAGGAAAACGAGGAGGGAAAAGAGTCAATAGACCACAAAAAGAGGAAAATGTGATAGCTAAAGGTATCTTCAACTTGAGTAAGGTAACTCTTAATAATGATGACTCATTCATCATTGATGAGCTTAATTTACTTAACAAAGGTTTAAAATTTGCACCCAAGAGAAAATTAGATAAATTTAGCACATATGTGGACATACACAAGTTTACACGCCGATTATCGATAATAAGATATTTTTTAAATACGCCTTCTGTACACAACTCTTCCGGTAATGGGAATGATGATGTTAGACATTCCAACTTACGGAATGCTTCACTGTTTAATCCCCCAGCACAGTCACATATTAATACTTTTAAAAGTATGGTTTTAAAGGATTTGGATAACATTAAAGTTAAGAATTTACGGAATCAACATAAAATTAATGACAGTATTAAATCTCTGTTGGCTAATAAGGATTTAGTGGTCAGACCCGCTGATAAGGGGGGAGGCATGGTCATTATGGATAAGGCAGACTATATGACACAGGTATATCTGTTGTTGGATGACAGGGACACATATCAAGTGCTACCTAAAAACCCAATGTTTTCTTATAAAAAAGAATTGAAAGCTATTATTAAACGAGGTTTTGAAAACAATATAATAACTAAAAAAGAAAAAGCATATTTATGCCCAGTAGCCCCGCGGCTTCCAATAATGTACTGCCTCCCTAAAATACATACAAAAATTCAAGTTGCCCCCCTGGAAGACCCCTCATTAGTGGTATAGGGTCATTGAATTCCCGTATAGAGGAATATGTTGATGTTTTTCTTCAACCTTTGGTTAGATCCACACCTGCATTCCTACGTGATACGAAGCAAATACTAATGGATCTTAAAGATTTTAATATCAATGAGAAAACGTATTTAGTTACTGCAGACGTTTATGCTTTATATAGTAACATAAAGCATAAAGATGGAATGGAGGCGGTCCAGTTCTATCTAGATACTGTTTCTGATATTCCCAGACAGCAAAAAAGAGTTCATTTTGGAACTTCTGGACTTTGCTATGCATAAAAACTTTTTTTGGTTTAATCATACTTTTTACCTACAGGTCACGGGTGTTGCGATGGGGGCTAGGTTTGCCCCCAGCCTGGCCAATTTATTTATGGCCAAGTGGGAGGAAGATTTAGTTTATTCGCGTGACTGGCCTCCCCTTATATTTTATCGGCGCTACATCGATGACCTGTTTTCTTTTATGGCAGGGGGATGGACTTTCTTTAAATAATTTTTTTTTCACTACTTTAAACAATAATGACCTCAATATTAAGTTATCATATGTATATGATCGCAAAGAAATTAACTTTTTAGACCTTGTTTTAATGAATAGTGGTACTAAGGTTGTGACCAGGACGTATTTTAAAAGTACGGACAGGAATGGGTATATACCCACTGACAGCTGTCATCATCCATCCTGGCTAAATAATGTCCCTAGGGGACAATTCCTCAGGTTGAGGAGGAATTGTACCACCTTGCCAGATTATCATTACCAATTAGAGTTACTCAAAGCCAGATTTGTGGAGAAAGGTTATAACTCTCCTCACATTCTGGAACAAACTGCCAATGAGATTGGCTTATTGAATAGGGAGGATTTGCTTACTATGGAGAAAAGAGTAAGACCGGATAAATTTTGTCCCTTTATCACGGATTTCTCCATCCAATTCAGAGAAGTCACCAGAATTATCAAGAAGAATTGGGCTGTTCTTAGGAATGACCCTATATTGGGTGATTCTCTACCTGAATTCCCAGAGATTACTTTCAGGAAGGCACCTCCACTAAGACTCTTGGTGGCCCCCAATGTAGTCGATCAGCCAAGGAGTATGACTTTACCATTCGGCCTTAAAGGGTTCTTCCCGTGCAATAAATGCATTGCCTGTAGATATAATGGGGTACATAAGACCAAAGTTAGGGAGTTTGGTTCTAACATTACGGGAAAAAAGTATACCATACATCAGACTATCACATGTAATACAACGCATACAGTATACCTCCTGCAATGTCCCTGTAATCTCCAATATGTAGGTAGAACTAAAAGACGCCTGAGGGATCGCCTCAGGGAACATTATAATAACATTAAAAAGGGTTTTGAGTACCACTCATTATCAAAGCATTACAAAGATTGTCATGCTAAAGACCCCTCATCTCTTAAATTCACAGCTATTGATGTGATTGATCAGCATTGGAGGGGGGGGGGGCATAAGAGAAGAGCAGTGTCCCGTCTTGAGACGAAGTGGATTGTAGAGCTCAAGTCTCTGCAATCCAGAGGCTTGAATGTGGACCTGGACATCAACTGCTTTATTGATAACAGCTGATTTCTGTTTTAGTAGGTGTTATTGTTTTTGTTTCTATCGATATGGCTTTTTTAATGATTTTTGGCTTTTATTCGTCCAAGGTGCTATCTATACTATGGTGCTATTTTTCTACTAAGAATTTGCTAATTTCGGTTTATTATACCGTAACCTGGGGTGTATTCATTATATTGTCTCACCATTGAGAGATGGAATGGGGTTCCTGAATTTATATTTATTTACAGGCTGGAAAATGACTGTTGTTCCAGTTATTGATATAGAATTCGATTTATCACCTGTAGATGGTTTATATCCCCTTTTGACAGTAATAGGATCATTTGAAATAGGGAGATTTGAGACTATTGTGCAGGGCGTTCTATTCTGCACTTTTGAGCGCTCGTTTTTATATGGAATCATTTTTTTATTGTGAATTTGTGTTAGTAAAAATATTGTGCATTTATAAAAAAAACTTTTTACATGGCATTATATGATCATTAGTATCGTTTTTTATCGTTCGTTATAAGTATGTGACACTTATTTTTGATAATATCATATATAAGTCACTGAAATGTATTATGAGTTTTTTACTTCATGTTTTACCTGGGGTGTAGTAACTGATGGATCATTGAAAGGACTCTAATTATATGGGTTCCAGCAGTTTTTATATGCATTACATTGAACATGTGTTGTTCTTTTACATTCATGTCTTTTAAAATCATGTCATTATTATTGATTTATATGCATTCTATTCTGTGGCTCTGATATATTTCCCTGGTGATCTAGGGTATCTAGATTGTGTTTACATTGTCTGGAGTTGCTGCTCTGGTCTCCGTTACAATGGAGGATAAGAACAGCCGTCCAGACCCGCCCTAAGCCTGCCTATGTGTGGGCAGACTTTGAGATTGGGCTTCAGTGTCCATACTGATGATGCGCTCGCGCATGCGCAGTAGTTACACGGTAGCGTGTGACGTCACTCGCGCATGCACAGTGTCCCGGAGCGGCGCGTGGTGCGTGATGCGCATGCGCGACCGCGGGGGTTTTTTAAACTGGCCTCTAAGGGCAGGATTCACCCCTTTGAAAACAAGCTTTAGCTCGAAACATGTTAGGGGATCCACCCTACTGATGCCTTTGCTACTAGGGAACCACTAGCCACCAGGGAACAACCTCACCAGACCTGGATGAGTATATTTGCATTATTACTTACCATACTCTATGGCTTTATACTAATGATACCACTAGCCACCAGGGTTTTATCTATTGAACCTGGATTTGTATGCGGTGCATGCTGAGTGAACCACTAACTACCAGGGAGCCTATCTATTTGGGCCTGGATGTATATTTTGTCGATGTGAGTTCTGGTTGCTTTGCTCACGTCTTGTGTTCTTAATAAACGTACTTCACTATTAGCACTTTCTTGCCTCCCGGCTCGTTTTTTAATGAGCTTATGCAAGGTGGCGTTTTGGATTTGAAAGCCAGAGGGGGCCTGGACAGCGGTGTACCTGTGACCCAGATGTCCGTATATGACCAGATGGTGCCCAGGCTGTTGACCAGACCATGATGCCCGGTTGCTGTTGAATTGCATACAATGCTCATATTGTGTGTACTTGTGGTAAGCGCACAACCTCACTATTTTTTCTTATTCCACTGAATGTGATCTGGAACATCATTGAATCATTTCCATTTTCCTTCTGGCCGTATTATATGAACTATTATATGAACTGCTGTATTGTTACTTCATATTGTAACAGCCCCCGTGCTTGTTATCTGTTCTCTAGCGCTACATACCCCATTCATAGTTTACATTCCAAGGTACTGAGGATTACCCTGTATGTTAGCTGCTTACCTGATCTGTTTGCGCTCACTTACCCACCCTTTACAACAATAAAAGAACACAGTCTGCTGAACATAATACTACACAAACATTAGATGTTGCCATGGTTTAATTGCACATAACATGTAAACATTCACAGTGCAGGGAGGAAAAAGTATGTGAACCTTTGGACTTAATAACTGGTTGACCCTCCTTTGGCAGCAATAACCTCAACCAAACGTTTCCTGTAGTTGCAGATCAGACCTGCACAATGATCTGGAGTAATTTTGGACCACTCCTCTTCACAAAAACTGTTTTAGTGTAGCAATATTCTTGGGATGTCTGGTGTGAATCGCTCTCTTAAGGTCATGCCACAGCATTTCAATGGGGTTGAGGTCAGGACTCTGACTGGGCCACTCCAGAAGGCGTATTCTGTGCTGTTGCAGCCATTGTTTTGTTGAATTACTTGTATGCTTTGGGTCATTGTCCTGTTGCATCACCCATCCTCTGCAGAGCTTCAGTTGGCGGATAGATGGTCGTACGTTTTGCTGCAAAATGTCTTGATAAACTCTGGAATTAATTTTCCCATCAATGACAACAATCCGTCCAGGCCCTGAGGCAGCAAAGCAGCCCCAAACCATGATGCTCCCTCCGCCATGTTTTACAGTGGGGATGAGGTTTTGATGTTGGTGTGCTGTGCCTTTTTTTCTCCACACATAGTGTTATGTGTTCTTCCCAAACAACTCAATCTTGGTTTCATCTGTCCACAGTATATTTTGCCAGTAGTGCTGTGGAACATCCAGGTGCTCTTTTGCAAACTTCAAACGTGCTGCAATATTCTTTTTGGACAGCAATGGCTTCCTCCGTGGTTTCCTCCCATGTACTCCATTCTTGTTTAATGTTTTCCTTATTCTAGATGTGTCAACAAAAATGTTAGCATGTGCCAGAGATTTCTGTAGGTCTTTAGCTGACACTCTGGGATTCTTCTTTACCTCTTGCAGTCATTTTTACAAGACGACCCCGCCTAGTGAGAGTAGCAACAGTGCTAAACTTTCTCCATTTGTAGACAGTCTGTCTTACCGTGGACATATGAACATCAAGGCTTTTGGAGATACTTTTGTAACTCTTTCCAGCTTCATGCAAGTCAACAATTCTTGATCGTAGGTCTTCTGAGAGCTCTTTTCTGTGAGGCATGGTTCACATCAGACAGTGCTTCTTGAAACCAGTAAACCCAAAACAGGTGTGTATTTTTTAAGGGCAGGACAGCTGTCAGCAACACATCCAATATCATCACACTGATTGGAGTCAAGGTTGGCTCACTCCTGGCTCCAATTAGCTCTGGGAGAAGTCATTAAGCTAGGGCCCTCACATACTTTTTCCTTCCTGCACTGTGAATGTTTACATGTTATGTGCAATTAAACCATGGCAACATCTAATGTTTGTGTAGTATTATGTTCAGCAGACTATTGTTGTGACTTAGATGACGTTCAGAGCACATTTTATGCCCAATTCATGCAAAACTCCACGTAATCCCAAGGGGTTTACATACTTTTTCTTGCAACTGTATATATCTTCTATAAAAGCATAATTCAGGCCAATCTCTAGCGAAAATCATGTCCTCCTCCCATCTTGCCATAAACCATCTCTAGCATATATGTTGCACCCCAATGAAAAGTCATCCCAGTGCTCTAGAAGCCCAAATCCTTCCCTCTTACACCAGGTCTTTAGCCATGCATTTAGTTCTCTAATCTCTCCCTGTCTTTCCTGAGTTGCGCATGGCACAGGTAATAAACCCATCTTCCTACCTGATAATCTTGACTAGCCCCTCCACCCTCCACATCAATCCTATTAGCTACCTGCTCAGAGAGCTGATGACCCCTTTCAAGGTTGTCGGTTCAGCCCAGTGTTGCAACTTGAGATCTCTAAAGCAAGCTTCCAAAAGGGCAACCCGCTCACATCTGTCTCAGTGGTATCCATCCTGGAGCTGTTGCTGCATCGTTGCATGCATGCGGTACACTGTGCACTGCAAAAAACCTTCAAAGCACTCATTATCCCAGTTACAGTATTAATATTACTAATAGGAAATATCAGATGTCACTTACAGGTTAGTAGACTCCTGCTATAATCTCCTGTTTTCAACTCCGGTTTTTAACTCCACTTAATCAAATGTCCAATTTGTCAAAGGTCCAGCAAGCAAAATACAGGCAAGCTCAGAGTGAGCTCTACAGAAAGTAATATAGGACCTGGAGCACCTTAACCGCTTTCCCACCGCCCTATAGCAGAAATACTGCTACAGGGTTGCAGGGGTGTGCAAAATCACGTATATACCAAAAAAGTTGATCACCACCATTGTCAGAATAGATATAACACAGAACACTTATTAAACCAACGTCATTGCGCCAATGTGCTTCAATTCAAAATATACACGGTAGGAGCTGCTATTACTAATAATAGTACACTGTAAATAATAAAAATGTGAAGACAACCAACCACAAATAATAGCGCAACCCTTACACCAATAAATAAGTAAATATTTAAAAAAATATTCATATGAATTGATAAATAATAAATCAATAAATTAATAAATCAATGAATAAATCCACCACCATATATGTGCACATAAAAAATAAATAAGTCCATTAAAAAGTCCATAAATAATCCTTTGATAAATGAATTAATGAAATAATGAGATCCTCCTTCACCAACGTGACATCCAGTGCTCAGAACACCCCATCAAAATGCACAATCACCATGTGCTGGTGATAAACCAGAATATCTTTAAATATCCAGCAATCCACCACAATGCTCCGGTTTAAAGGAAATCCTCTCATATCCAATTAGTACATGTGAATAAAAAACATACTCGCCATTGTGCAATATCATCTAACTAATTTATTATTGAAGTAAAAAACCCCCCTAAAACCGCACTCACAATGAGTATAAAACAATAAAGCATAGATTGTTTAAGAGCCACAGGCTCTGTCTCCGGCGTCTCGCCCACCCTCATCCAAGATGGCGATGGTGCAACCACATGATCCGGACACGTGGGACAGCATGCGTGCGTGATTACGTCACCGATAGCCACACCCTAACATGTTTCATCAGACGACTTCTTCTGAGTGAGTGGTCAGCAGTGCATAGAGAGCGCTCTTAAAGACACAGCTCCTTCCTGATTGGCCAAATTACTACAGGACCAGGTGCAATGTATTAACCCTAATGTACATGATCTAATCTATACACCGGACTACCTCATTGCAGCAACGCCATCTTGTGTACAGATAGTATAACAACAGGGTAATTACAATGCAATAGCAATCAGCACAATCACAATCTCAATATATATCAATACAATAACAATCAACACAATCATAATTATACATTCAATACCATACTAATGTATTCTAAACAAATATTATTATTACTCTGCATCAATAAATAATAATGAATAAACAATAAAAATATAAAATAATGATAAATAATAAAATAATAAAAATAATAAATAATAAATAAAGATTAAAATTAAAAAACTTAAACATCACTAATAAAACAATTTAAATCCAGTTCTACATTCAATCCCTTAGGAGTCAAAGCTTCAGTTAAATAGATCCATTTAGTTTCCCATTTAGAAATCTCTCTCACTCTATTGGAACCCCTCCAAGCTTTAGGGATAGTGTTATGATCCGCCAGGTGGTTCCTCTGGCAGCCCACCGGACAGGATTACCCAGAGCGTGGAGTCTAAGTCCCGGTCTGCATATTCACCAGGGCCCCTGATGGTGGGGATGGACTTGAAGCAGACCAGGACCAGGTCATGACCTCTGAGCACTCCCACCCGTGGCAGAGGGGACCACAGGGGATGGATACAGCAGGAGAGCCTGATGTGAAGAGACCGGCAGGCCCCAGGCGGGATGGATGGATCGCAGTCAGACAGCCCAGTCGTTACCGTGGGAGCAGCGAGGTACAGAATCGGCAGGCAAAGGATAGTCAGGTCACACGCAGGGTCAATACCGGGGTGGTCAGTCCGCAGAGAGGTCAGATAAGCCAGGGGTCAGGATAGGAGAAGGCAGCGTAGTCAGGGCAATCCGGGTCAAATCAGGAGAAGGCAGAGAAGTCAGGGCAATCCGAGTCAAAACAGGAACAGAACTCAGGGTACAGGAACACAGGTAGCAGGAAAGACCTTGCGGCAATTTGTGACAGCGCAGGGCATCTTTAAATACCGCGCCCTGCGCTGTCATTGGTTGCCCAGCGTGTACTCGCGGCGCCTACTGCGCATGCGCGAGTCTCCTTCAGCCGTGGCCGGCCGGGACCTAGTGCCCGTATCCCGGCGCAAGCCGCCGCGACTGCGCATGTGCTGGGACAGATGCCGCGGCGGACCCTGACATTG
>CATNWA010003585.1:0-18021 GCA_951230385.1 Staurois parvus | reverse complement strand
GACGAAGGCATGCACCAGAGCTACATCCTCTGAGAGACCTTTCCTTTTCTGTGTGGTATGACTCCCACCTCTCTTAATCCCTGTGATATCATCATCAAGCATGTAAAATCTGTGTGGGGACAGCCATTCAGAGTCAGGATCAGGTTGTATGTTGCCACACCCCCAGAACTACATCTTCCAAGAGCCCTTTCCTTTCCTGCATGGTATTTCTCTGTTTGTACTACTCTCGATGTCATTATCACCAAGCCTTTAAAATTTGTGCAGGGGCAGCCATTCAGGGTCAGGATCAGGTTGTATGTTGCCAGACCGCCAGAACTACATCTCCCAAAAGCTCTTTCCTTTCCTGCATGGTATTTCTCCCAGTTTGTATTACTCTCGATGTCATTATCACCGAGCTTGTAAAATTCTTGAAGGGACAGCTGCTGGGAAGTTAGTTTGTATTAACAAAAGGCACACCTCCAGAATTACATCCGTCAAAAGCCCTTTCTATTCTTGTATTATTCCCAACTTGTATTACTCTCTATGACATCATCACCAAGCTTGTACAATTCTTGCATAAGTCAGTTCCTAATGAGGAAATCATTCCCCAGAACTTCATGGTATTGCTCCCAGCTTGTATGAATTCCTGTGACATCATCACCAAGCTTGTAAAGTTTATGCAGGGGAAGACACTGGGAGATCATGTTCTATTGATGTGGGCACAGCCCCAGAACTACATCTCCTAAGAGCCCTTCCTTTTCCTTTATGCTATTACTCCGAGCTTGTATTAAACCCAGTGATATCATCACCAAGCTTGTAAAATTCTTAAATAGGTGGCCACTTGGTAGTCAGTTTCTACTGACAAAGGTACATCCCCAGAGCTACATCCCCCGAGAGCCATATCCTTACCTGTATTGTATTACCTCGAGCTTGTATTATTCCCTGTGACATCATCACCAAGCTTGTAAAATTCATGCAGGGGCAGCCGCTGAGAGGTTAATTCCTATTTACGAAAGGCACACCCCTAGAATTACATCTCTCGGGAGTCCTTTCCTGTATTGTATTATTCCCAGGTGACATCATTAGCAAGCTTGTAAAGTTCTTGAAGGGGCAGCCATTGGGAGATCAGGTTCTATTGACAAAAGCACAGCCCCAGAACTATATCTCCCAAGAGCCCCTTCCTTATATGTATGGTATTATTCCCAGCTTGCATTACTCAGGTCAGTTCCTATTTACGAAAACATACCCCAGAATTACATCTTCCAAGGGCCCTGTATGGTATTGATTCCAGCTTGTATTAATTTCTGTGACATCATCACCAAGCTTTAGTGATGATGCAGGGGCAGCCACTGGGAGATCAGGTTCTACTGTTGTGGGCACACCCCCAGAACTTCATCTTCCAAGAGTCCTTTTCTTTCTTGTACATCAGCATGCTTGTAAAGTTCTTGCAGGGGTGGCTGCTGGAAAGTCAGATCCTATTGCCAAAGGCATGCCTCCAGAACTACATCTCCTTAGAGCCCTTCCCTTTTCTTGTATTGTATTTTAACCAGGTGACATCATCTGCAAGCCTGCAAAGTTCCTGCAAAGGCAGCTGCTGGGAGGTTCCTACTGACAAAGGCATGCCCCCAGATCTACATCTCCCAAGAGTCCTTTCCTGTATTGTATTGTTATCAGATGAAATAATCAGCAAACCTGTGAAGTTCTTGCAAGGGCAACCGCTGGGAGATCAGTTCCTACTGAAAAAGGCATGCCCCCATATCTACATCTCCTAAGAGCTCTTTCCTTTCCTGTATTATTGTTACCAGATGAAATAATCAGCAAACCTGTAAAGTTCTTGCAAGGGCAGCTGCTGGGAAGTCAGTTTCTACTGACAAAGGCATGCCCCCATATCTACATATCCTAAGAGCTCTTTCCTTTCCTGTATTGTATTGTTACCAGATGACATAATCAGCAAACCTGTAAAGTTCATGCAAGGGCAACCGCTGGGAGGATAGTTTCCTACTGACAAAGGCATGTCCCCAGATCTACATCTCCTAAGAGCCCTGTCCTGTATTGCATTGTTACCAGATGACATAATCAGCAAACCTGTAAAGTTCTTGCAACGGCAGCTGCTGGGAGGCCAGTTTCTACTGACAAAGGCATACCCCCAGATCTACATCTCCTAAGAGCCCTGTCCTGTATTGTATTGTTACCAGATGACATAATCAGCAAGCCTGTAAAGTTTTTGCGAAGGCAATCGCTGGGAGGTCAGTTCCTACTGAAAAAGGCATGTCCCCAGATCTACATCTCCTAATAGCCCTCTCCTGTATTGCATTGTTACCAGATGACATAATCAGCAAGCCTGTAAAGTTCTTGCAAGGGCAGCTGCTGGGAAGTCAGTTTCTACTGACAAAGGCATGACCCCAGATCTACATCTCCTAAGAGCCCTGTCCTGTATTGTATTGTTACCAGATGACATAATCAGCAAGCCTGTAAAGTTCTTGCAAAGGCAATCGCTGGGAGGTCAGTTCCTACTGAAAAAGGCATGTCCCCAGATCTACATCTCCTAAGAGCCCTGTCCTGTATTGTATTGTTACCAGATGACATAATCAGCAAGCCTGTAAAGTTCTTGCAAGGGCAGCCGTTAGGAAGTCATTTCCTACTGACAAAGGCAATCCCCCAAATCTACATCTCCCAAGAGTCCTTTCCCTGCAGACAGTGTATGGGCAGGTCCTTGCAAATCAAGTCAGCAGCATTTTTTTTATTTTTTGGTGAGAAAGAAATCAATGCATAAATGTGTAGAGGGACAGAGAGAGGTGGGGATAGGAGACTTTTTTGGCTCCTACCTCTGTCCTTCTTTAGGGTAACAACACAGAAGGGGCCATGACAGTAAAACACAATTGTTGGCAGTTTGGGAAACGCTGTTTTATAATACCCGCTGCAGGAACTCGCGATTATTTTTTTATTAACAGTTGCCTTTTATTGTAATGTTTATAAGAGATGGATGAATAGAAAAAATACCTCGGCGGGATATTCTTAACTTAATGGCTGATTTGTCAAATCATTTCTAAAAACTGTCAGCACACGGGTTAAACTAGAAATCATAGAAAAACCCAACCTTATTAGCTGCGCGATGAATGATTCCATTGTAAAATAAAGACATTGAATGTTAAACGCTCAATTATACCAAATCACCAATGTGCTGATTTTCATTGATTTGAATGTACAAGCCGAGGCCATTATTACAAGCAATTTCTTCATGTCTTCTCAAAGAGCCATGCCATTAAACTCTGCAAACAATAAGCCGTCGCTTGCGCTGAGAGATCATAGGCTCAGATTGCAGGAAAAAAAAGAAAAGAAAGCAACAAACAGAAGAAAAGAAGCCGGCTTCAAATGTCCACGTTCCATGTATCTATCGCAGAACCCCAAGGTTACCTTTGTTCTACTATTTTTATGGAGGCAGCAGGTGGTAGGCTATAATTTAAATGGATCTAAACCCAAGAACAAAAATGTAAAACATTGCAGCTTGCAAGGCCTTAGATGTGCTGGCTGCATTAGTTTTCCTTAATCAACCTGAGAAATGTGTCCAAAAACAAAATAAAAAAATCCTGCCAGAAATTCAGTGCGCTGAAATAAAACCTTAACCCAGTGGTTCTCAACCTGTGGGTCGCGACCCCTTTGGGGGTCGAACAACCCTTTCACAGGGGTCCCCTAAGACCATCATAAAACACATATTTCCGATGTGTAAAGAGCAGCTACCGTGTAGAAAGCAGCTGCTGTGTTGAAAGCAGCTACTCTGTTAAAAGCAGCTACTGTGTTGAAAGCAGCAGTATTGGAGGTAAAACGACACTCATGAATTATAATTACTGGGTAAATAATTTTATGGTTGGGGGGTCACCACAACATGAGGAACTGTATTAAAGGGTCGCGGCATTAGGAAGGTTGAGAACCACTGCCTTAACCACTTCCAGTCCGTACACTTTCACCCCCTTCCTGTCCAGGCCAATTTTCAGCTTTCAGTGCTATCACACTTTGAATAACAATTGCGCGGTCATGCAACACTGTACCCATATGAATTTTTTAGCATTTTTTTGAGACAGATAAAACTTTATTTTGGTGGTATTTATTCACCACTGGGATTTTTTTTTTTTTTTTTTTTTAAACGAAAAAGTCCAAAAATTTTGAAAAAAAGTGTTTTTCTTATAAAATTTTGCAAATAAATAATATTTCATCATAAGTCTTGGCAAAAATGTATTCCGTTATCTTTTTAGTAAAAAAAAAAAAATAACCCAAATTAGTTTATAACCAAAAATTATAATTTTTAAACTTTTTTTTATATTTTTACTTTTTTTCATATTATTATTTGTTTTTTTTTTTGTTTTTGTTTTTTTACATACTGTCACCTTAGCTGTACAGTGTCACCATAGTGACACTGTACTACTTGTGGGGGGGTAATGAAGATTTCTTTTTTTTTTGTTTACACTCATTGCTTTTACACCCATAAAGGCTGTAAAAGCAATAATTTCTCCTTCTCTCTGGCTGCATTCTTGCAGCCATTGAGAACTACTGTGTGAGCTGTGATTGGTTACAGCTTGTCACATAGTACCAGGAACATTGGTTACTAATGCTCTTGAATTGTTACATTGTATCTCTTGTTAACCACTTCCAGTCCAGGCACTTTCACCCCCTTCCTGCCCAGGCCAATTTTCAGCTTTTAGCGCTATCACACTTTGAATGACAATTGCGCGGTCATGCAACACTGTACCCATATGAATTTTTTAGCATTTTTTTGAGACAGATAAATCTTTATTTTGGTGGTATTCATTCACCACTGGGATTTTTATTTATTTTTTTGCTATGTAAACGAAAAAGTCCAAGAATTTTGAAAAAAAAGTGTTTTTCTTATAAAAGTTTGCAAATAAATAATATTTCATCATAAATCTTGGCAAAAATGTATTCCATTATCTGTTTAGTAAAAAAAAAAAAAAAAAAAAAAACCCCAAAATAGTTTATAACAAAAAAATTATAATTTTTAAAATTTTTTTATATTTTTATTTTTTTTATATTATTATTTATGTTTTTTTTTTGTTTTTTTTTTACATACTGTCACCTTAGCAGTACAGTGACACTGTACTACTTGTGGGGGGTGATGAAGATTTTTTTTTTTTTTTTTGTTTACACTGATTGCTTTTACACCCATAAAGGCTGTAAAAGCAATAATTTCTCCTTCTCTCTGGCTGCATTCTTGCAGCCATTGAGAACTACTGTGTGAGCTGTGATTGGTTACAGCTTGTCACATGGTACCAGGCTGTTGTGAATAGCCTTGTACCATGTGATCTCTGTGATCATTCACAGATTTCACACATAGTAAGCAATGATGTCAGAAGTGACATCTTGCTTACTACTCTGCATGTGATCACTGATTGGCCAATCAGTGATCACATGATCGGGACCTCGAACAGAGGTCCTTTCCGACAATCTGTGTTTCACTGTGTCCGGAGGACACAGCGGGCACCGGATCGCGGTGCCTCACGCTCCCAGGGAGTGCACACAAGCAGGGTGCGGCGAGGCCGTTCATAAACGGCCACCCGCCCCTACACTGCCACCGTTTGGCTGTTTATATACAATGGCTGGTTGGGAGGTGGTTAAAGTATGAGTTCACCTTCAGCAGGATTTTCCAAAATATATATTGGTTAATTCTGGCCAGCTCAGTAGATTGCTTTACGTCTGGAGGTAAATGTAATCTGCAAACACAGAAAGGTTTCTTCACAGTAAGAGCTGTGAAAATGTGGAATAGACTCCCTCAAGAGTTGGTTCTGGCCAGCTCAGTGGATTGCTTTTAAAAAGTCCTGGATTCTTTTTTGGATCCACAGAATATAACTGGATACTAACATTTATAGGTAAAGTTGATCCAGGGAATATCCAATTGCCTCTCGGGGGATCAGAAATTGGATCATGCTTTGCTGGGGTTTTTTTTTTTCCTTCCTCTGGATCAACTATGGGTGTAGGATTATAACTTTTTTTTTTGGTTGGACTTGTCTTTTTCAGCCAGACTAACTATTATTTTAAATATATTCTCAATAGTACATACCAGCACTCATCCTGTTTCAAATGTTGCAGCTCCTCCCATTACATAGGCAGCTGTGGGGGGCTTCTCCCCGAAAAACGCTGCCCCCTCGATCCTCCTCCATCCTGCCACCTGCAGGAAGGGGTCGTACATTACACTTGTGCGCCCCCTAGCGGCTGCTCTGGGCCATTCAAACTGTGGATGTACACAGTGTGCATTGTCTTTCTTCAGCTGAGCGCAGTAGTGGCTGCTCTAGGTTTGTCAAACTGTTCAAGCGCACGGTACGCATTCTCTTTCTATTGCCCAGCTCAGTAGTGTTCTCTCTAGGTTGCTCAGCTGAAAAAAAGAGAAAACGCACTGTGCATATGTGAGGTTTGGAGAAAGAGAGTGGACTGCACATGCACACAGCTTGAATGGGTTTGAGGAGGAGATTTGTGCTAGGAGGGGGAATTGGGGGGGTTGTGGTAGGAGGGGTTATTTGGGGGAGGTGTATTTGTGTTATTATAGAGGGATTTGGGGTAATTTGTGTAAGGAAAGGGGGATTGGGGAATATTTGTTAGGAGGGGGGATGGTGCTAGGAGGGGGGATTGGGAAGGGTTATGCTAGGAGGGAGGATTGAGGGGGGATTTGTGCTAGGAGGGGGAATTGGGGGGATTGTGGCAGGAGGGGTTATTTGGGGGGGTATTTGTGCTAGGAGGGAGGTTTGAGGAGGAGATTTGTGCTAGGAGAGGGGATTGGGGGGGTTGTGGTAGGAGGGGTCATTTGGGGGAGGTGTATTTGTGCTAGGATAGGGGGATTTGGGGGAATTTGTGTTAGGAGAGGGGGATTGGGGAAGATTTGTTAGGAGGGGGATGGTGCTAGGAGGGGGGATTGGGAAGGGTTATGCTAGGAGGGAGGATTGAGGGGGGATTTGCGCTAGGAGGGGGAATTGGGGGGGTTGTGGCAGGAGGGGTTATTTGGGGGGTATTTGTGCTAGGAGGGAGGATTGAGGGAGGATTTGTGCTAGGAGGGGGAATTGGGGGGTTGTGGTAGGAGGGGTTATTTGGTGGGGTATTTGTGCTAGGAGAGGGGATTTGGGGGAATTTGTGTTAGGAGAGGGGGATTGGGGAAGATTTGTTAGGAGGGGGATGGTGCTAGGAGGGGGGATTGGGAAGGGTTATGCTAGGAGGGAGGATTGAGGGGGGATTTGTGCTAGGAGGGGGAATTGGGGGGTTGTGGTAGGAGGGGTTATTTGGTGGGGTATTTGTGCTAGGAGAGGGGATTTGGGGGAATTTGTGTTAGGAGACGGGGATTGGGGAAGATTTTTTAGGAGGGGGATGGTGCTAGGAGGGGGGATTGGGAAGGGTTATGCTAGGCGGGAGGTTTGAGGGGGAGATTTGTGCTAGGAGGGGGAATTGGGGGGGTTGTGGTAGGAGGGGTTATTTGGGGGGTATTTGTGTTTGGAGAGGGGGATTGAGTAATATTTGTTAGGAGGGGGGATGGTGCTAGGAGGGGGGATTGGGAGGGGTTATGCTAGGAGGGAGGATTGAGGGTGGGTTTGTGCTAGGAGGGGGAATTGGGGGGTTGTGGCAGAAGGGATTATTTGGGGGGGGGGGTATATGTGCTAGGAGAGGTGGATTTGGGGGAATTTGTGTTAGAAGAGGGGGATTGGGAGGGGTTATGCTAGGAAGGGGGATTTTATTGGAGAGGCAGGATTTGTGCTGGGAAGGGTAATTTGGAGGAGGTTGTGCTTGAATGAGGGATGTAGGGGGATTTGTGCTAGGAGGTGAGATTGGGGGGATATATGCTAGGAGGGGGGATTTGGGGGAAAGGATTTGTTCTATGGTTGAAAATTTGAGGGGAATGAGGATGTGTACTAAGAGGGGTGAAATAGAACTACAGGTGAAGTTTTTTTTTTTTTTTTTTGGGGCTGGTCTTGCCTGGGGCACAAAATAGTCTTTGTATGTCATGCAAATGTTATTTATTAATTTTGTAAAGCGCTGAGCAAACTGTTGGCGCTATATAAATCCTGTATTATAATAATAATATTAATAATATATAAATCCTGTATAATAATAATAAAAACAACAATAATAATAAAAATAATAATAATAAAATATAAATCCTGTCCAGGGGTGGACTGACAACTCATGGGGCCCCCGGGCAATAGGGGATCATGGGGCCCCTGTGTCCTTGCCCAAACTCAAAAAAGCCTATGAAAAAGGTACCAGGGGCATCTCATAGGGCCCCTACTGACCCCGGGCCCTCAGGGCAGTGCCTGAGTTTCCAAATGGTCAGTCCGCCCCTGATCCTGTATAATAAATAATATAATAATGCCTCTCAGACTTTTATTTTTTTTTACAGCTGAAGCTGCTTCTCTGTGAACTCAGCAATGCTGGCTTTGATTAAGCAAAGCTGACATTTGCTGTATACTGGGAGGGGTCTCAGCAGCAGGACAGAGACTCTGGAAATGCTACACACGACCTGTGTACAATGGTGACTTTTTTGGGGTATGTGTAGCACACACCAAAGTCTGCAACTAGTTAAAAATGTTCTCAACCTTTCCAGTTCTCTTTTGGGAACTACAAGACTCCTCCTGCCTATGCAGTGGAGGTGAGGAGAAGGGGAAGGTATCTGTAGTCCAAATCTGGAGAGCCTTTGGCCATACACTATACAATTTTCTTCCCAATTTCCTTTAGATTTACCTAATTGGATACAATTGAAAGTGTTGTTAGGTTTGACCTCCTATTATATGGTTTTTTGGTAAATCTAAACCAAAAATCTCCAGAAAATTGTATAATGTATGGGCAGCCTAAAGATGACAAGGCAGCTTCTCTTTAGATACAGTACAGCAAGTAAGCATTATCACCAATGATAGGACAGGAAGTGTGTTACTGGCAGGATCACCAGATGAACAGCAGATGGAGTGTGTACTCCCGAACCCAGAATACGGGTCTAAGCAGGAGGGGATGGTAAATACACTTGGATGGATGAAATAGAAGCACAAAGATATGGTTGGCAATCATTCTTTTCCCATTCCTGGAATCCTGGCCACACTGCTCACTTTGCCATCATCTGTAGTTGTGGCCATCACTTTTCCTCGTATTGCACATCTAATAGAGGTTTTCTCTCCCCCATAACTTGCACGTTTGGATCAGCGCTGTATAGGCGCCGTGTTTTGGGGGCAGAGAGAGTATTTACAAAGGAGATGATGGAGCAGATTAGGAGGAAATTTGTATTTACATGGAGGGATGGAAATGTTCAGCAGCAGAATTTCCTGGAGTGTGGTTTCTCCTGCAGCGAAGCGGGCGCAGGATTCTGCGTGCCGCACACTTCACATTCCAAATTATGGAGACATTTCTACGAAAAGCGACTCTTCGCTCGGCGCGTTCCAAATGAGGTGCGCTGCGTGTTAGGCACAGGATACGTAATGAGATGCTGCGGAGACAAGGAGATCTTCTCCATCCTGCTCCTCTAAAGGTTAATTAAGGTCTTTGGAAGGAAGATCAGTCCCATGTCTCTGCTGTAATCACAGCCCAGTGTTCAATGAGGCTCTTGTCCCAGATTGGGGCGCATTGGAAACTGTTTTTATTCCATCAATTGATTTGCAGCACCTCGCCGACTTTGTGGATCGAGATAACACAGGACATGGTGGGTGCGGAAAATAGAAAACATACATTTCTAGGAGATCCACACACTACTGCTTCCCGGGGACCTTGGTGAGATCCCTACACTGTGTTCCTGGGTCTATACACCGGCATGGCAATTGTGTGAGAGGTTCCCAACTTCCTGAGCTGAGTTCACGGGTCACACACCGGCTGTGCCCATTATGAGGGGTTTCCACCATCACTTCTGACATCATTGCTTACTACGTGTGAAATCTGTGAATGATCACAGAGGTCACATGGTACAGGGCTATTCACAACAGCCTGGTACCATTGTTTATAAACATCGATCAGACGGGAGATAGAGAGATACAAAGTAACGTTGTTTATAAACGCCGATCAGACGGGAGATAGAGAGATACAAATTAACGTTGTTTATAAACATCGATCAGACGGGAGATAGAGAGATACAAAGTAACGTTTATAAACATCGATCAGACGGGAGATAGAGAGATACAAAGTAACGTTTATAAACATCGATCAGACGGGAGATAGAGAGATACAAAGTAACGTTTGTTTATAAACACCGATCAGACGGGAGATAGAGAGATACAAAGTAACGTTGTTTATAAACACAGATCAGACGGGAGATAGAGAGATACAAAGTAACAATTGTTTATAAACATTGATCAGACGGGAGAATAGAGAGATACAAAGTAACATTGTTTATAAACATTGATCAGACGGGAGATAGAGAGATACAAAAGTAACATTGTATTGATCAGATGGGAGATAGAGAGATACAAAGTAACGTTGTTTATAAACATCGATCAGGCGGGAGATAGAGAGATACAAAGTAACGTTTTTTATAAACATTGATCAGACTGAGTACAGAGAGATACAAAGTAACCTGTTGTTTACAGTCATGGCCGAAATTGTTGGCACCCTTTGATATTTCTCCAGGAAAATCATGTATTTCTCACGAAACGTATTGCATTAACACATGTTTTGCTATACACATGTTTATTCCCTTTGTGTGTATTGGGACAAAACAAAAAAAGGGAGGAAAGAAAGCAAATTCGACATAATGTCACACAAACCTCCAAAAAATGGGCTGGACAAAAGTATTGGCACCCTTTCACAACTGCGGATAAATAAGAATTGTTTAACAAGCATGTGATGCTCCTGTAAACTCACCTGGGGCAAGTAACAGGTGTGGGCAATATAGAAATCACACCTGAAAGCAGATAAAAAAGAGAGACGTTCACTTAACCTTTGCATTGTGTGTCTGTCTGTGCCACACTAAGCAGTGGACAACAGAAAGAGGAGACGAGAACTGTCTGAGGACCTGAGAACCAAAATTGTGGCAAAATATCAACAATCTCAAGGTTACAAGTCCATCTCCAGAGAACTAGATTTGCCTTTGTCCACAGTGCGCAACATTATCAAGAAGTTTGCAACCCATGGCACTGTAGCTAATCTCCCTGGTCGTGGACGGATGAGGAAATTGATGAAAGATTGCAACGCAGAATAGTCCCGGATGGTGGATAAGCAGCCCCAAACATGTTTCCAAAGACATTCAAGCTGTCCTGCAGGCTCAGGGAGCATATCAGTGTCAGCGCGAACTATCCGTCGACATTTAAATGAAATGAAACGCTATGGCAGGAGACCCAGGAGACCCCACTGCTGACACAGAGAGACATAAAAAAGCAAGACTACAGTTTGCCAAAATGTACTTGAGTAAGCCAAAAGCCTTCTCTGGGAAACGTCTAGTGGACAGATGAGACCAAGAAGAGCTTTTCGGTAAAGCACATCATTCTACTGTTTACCGAAAACGGAATGAGGCCTACAAAGAACAAAACACAGTACCTACGGTAAAATATAGGTGGAGGTTCAATGATGTTTTGGGGTTGTTTTGCTGCCTCTGGCACTGGGTGCCTTGACTGTGTGCAAGGCATCATGAAATCTGAGGATTACCAAAGGATTTTGGGTCGCACTGTAGGGCCCCAACGGAGTGTCAGAAAGCTGGTTTGCGTCCAAGATCCTGGGTCTTCCAGCAGGACAATGACCCCAAACATACGTCAAAAAAGCACTCAGAAATGATGGCAAAAAGAAGCGCTGGAGAGTTCTGAAGTGGCCACAATGAGCCCAGATCTAAATCCCATTGAACACCTGTGGAGAGATCTTAAAATTGCTGTTGGAAAAGGTGTCCTTCCAATAAGAGAGACCTGGAGCTGTTTGCAAAGGAAGAGTGGTCCACAAAATTCGGGTGAGAGGTGTCAGAAGCTTATTGATGGTTATAGGAAGCGACTGATTTCAGTTATGTTTTCCAAAGGGTGTGCAACCAAATATTAAGTTAAGGGTGCCAATACTTTTGTCCAGCCCATTTTTGGGGTTTTGTGTGACATTATGTCATATTTGCTTTTCCTGCCTCTGTTTTATATTTGTTCCAATACATACAAAGGGAATAAACATGTGTATAGCAAAACATTGTTAATGCAATACCTTTTTTGTGTGAAATACTTGATTTTCAGGAAAAATATCAAGGTGCCAACAATTTTCGGCCATGACTGTATAAACATCGATCAGACGAGAGGATAGATACAAACTAACGTTGTTTATAAACATCGATCAGATTGGGAGACAGAGAGATACAAAGTAACGTTGTTTATAAACATCGATCAGACGGGAGATAGAGAGATACAAAGTAACGTTGTTTATAAACATCGATCAGACGGGAGATAGAGAGATACAAAGTAACATTGTTTATAAACAAATCCCCGATCAGACGGGAGATAAGATACAAAGTAACGTTGTTTATAAACACCGATCAGACGGGAGACAGAGAGATACAAAGTAACGTTGTTTATAAACACCGATCAGACGGGAGACAGAGAGATACAAAGTAACGTTGTTTATAAACACCGATCAGACGGGAGACAGAGAGATACAAAGTAACGTTGTTTTAGACAGACGGAGACAGAGAGATACAAAGTAACGTTGTTTATAAACACCGATCAGACGGGAGACAGAGAGATACAAAGTAACGTTGTTTTATAACATCGATCAGACGGGAAGATAAAGAGATAAAAGTAACATTGTTTATAAACACTGATCAGACGGGAGACAGAGAGATACAAAGTAACGTTGTTTATAAAACACCGATCAGACGGGAGACAGAGAGATACAAAGTAACGTTGTTTATAAACATCGTTCAGACGGGAGACAGAGATACAAAGTAACGTTGTTTATAAACATCGATCAGATGGGAGACAGAGAGATACAAAGTAACGTTGTTTATAATCATCGATCAGACGGGAGACAGATACAAAGTAACATTGTTTATAAACACCGATCAGACGGGAGACAGAGAGATACAAAGTAACGTTGTTTTATAAACACCGATCGGACGAGAGATAGAGAGATACAAAGTAACGTTGTTTATAAACACCGATCAGACGGGAGATAGAGAGATACAAAGTAACATTGTAGATCACATGGGAGATAGAGATATAAAGTAAGGTTGTTTATAAACATCGATCAGGACGGGAGATAGAGAGATACAAAGTAACGTTGTTTATAAACATCGATCAGACGGGAGACAGAGAAGATACAAAGTAACATTGTTTATAAACATCGATCAGACGGGAGATAGAGAGATACAAAGTAACGTTGTTTATAAACACCGATCAGACGGGAGACAGAGAGATACAAAGTAGCGTTGTTTATAAACACCGATCAGACGGGAGACAGAGAGATACAAAGTAACGTTGTTTATAAACACCGATCAGACGGGAGACAGAGAGATACAAAGTAACGTTGTTTATAAACACCGATCAGACGGGAGACAGAGAGATACAAAGTAGCGTTGTTTATAAAACACCGATCAGACGGGAGACAGAGAGATACAAAGTAACGTTGTTTATAAACATCGATCAGACGGGAGATAAAGAGATACAAAGTAACATTGTTTATAAACACTGATCAGACGGGAGACAGAGAGATACAAAGTAACGTTGTTTATAAACACCGATCAGACGGGAGACAGAGAGATACAAAGTAACGTTGTTTTATAAACATCGTTCAGACGGGAGACAGAGAGATACAAAGTAACGTTGTTTATAAACATCGATCAGATGGGAGACAGAGAGATACAAAGTAACGTTGTTTATAATCATCGATCAGACGGGAGACAGATACAAAGTAAACATTGTTTATAAACACCGATCAGACGGGAGACAGAGAGATACAAAGTAACGTTGTTATATAAACACCGATCGGCACGAGAGATAGAGAGATACAAAGTAACGTTGTTTATAAACACCGATCAGACGGGGAGATAGAGAGATACAAAGTAACATTGTATTGATCAGATGGGAGATAGAGAGATATAAAGTAAGGTTGTTTATAAACATCGATCAGATGGGAGATAGAGAGATACAAAGTAACATTGTTTATAAACATCGATCAGACAGGAGATAGAGAGATACAAAGTAACATTGTTTATAAAACACCGATCAGACGGGAGATAGAGAGATACAAAGTAACATTGTTTATAAACATCGATCAGATGGGAGATAGAGAGATACAAAGTAACATTGTTATATAAACATTGATCAGACGGGAGATAGAGAGATACAAGTAACATTGTTTATAAACATTGATCAGACGGGAGATAGTGATACAAAGTAACATTGCTACGTTTGTATCTACTCTGTTTCATTCATCTGCAGATCACACGGGAACAGTTTAATTTTTCATATGATATCAGTTAAGCAACCTGACAAGTAAAAAAAAAAAAGCAAAAGTAGAATTTATTCCTATTGAACACTTTTTTAACTCTTACTTTGCCCTATTCCGCCATCATTTCCTTCTTTTTCTTCTGATATCACCAATAATACATTTTTTTCTTTTTAATTCATTTTATGTATTTATTTTTATTGTTGCAAAGAAAAAAAAAAGAACACATTTGGAAAAAAAAAGTCTTGTTTAATATGCAGATAGCTTTTCAATGATGTGTACTGCAATCATGATTTTAGTGTCAAGCGATAGCAAGAGAGATTTATCATTTCTATCTAAAGTAACCAGGGGCGGACTGACCATTGGGGAACTCGGGCACTGCCCGAGGGCCCGGGGTCAGTTGGGGGCTCCATGAGATGTCGCTGGTACCTTTCATAGGCTTTTTTGGGTGTGGTTTGAGTGTGGGCGAGGACACAGGGGCCCCATGATCCCCTATTGCCTGGGGCCCCATGAGTTGTCAGTCTGTCCCTGAAAGTAACACAACATTTTTACAATATTTGTCATACTTTGTTATCTTAGGAAATGACAAAGTAATTGCCAAATCAATAGATCCATAACTGAAATGTAATAATGACTCCAGGGGAGAGAGCTGAACAGGACCTCAGATCCTCCCACAGAGAGGTTGCTGACATTTAGTAGGGATGACCTGACATGTCTTTATTGGTGTGTGTGTTTATATATGCAGCATTTTACAGCTCCTCTTTGCTCATGTCATTGCAGGTTTGGGGTTGAGCCTCCTACGAGCTGGCGGTGATTAGCACTAGCTCTCCGTTCGCTTCATTTCTCAGAAGACTATGCAAATGACGGGCATCAGATTATGAAGGATTGTAAAACAAATGGAAAGTGCTCATTAATTTATGAGCCGTGAATAGGCATCCAATTTGGGATTTATTCCATAGTAAACGCACAACAACCCTAGAAGTACATCCTGCATGCTAATGGAAGAATGGTGACTGTGTGTTGATTGCTGTATTAGCTCCTCTACAAATTATTTTTGTATTTGTAATAATAATAATAATAATAATAATAAATAATAAGGATGATAATAATGATGATGATGATAATTCTAAAAGCCATCAATTCTTTAGATGTTCCTGACTTTCCAGCCTGAGTGTCAGGGGTACTAAGGCTAGGTTCACATCTGTGGTGCCGCTGCGGATACGCAGGAAAATCCATGCAGCTGCACCACCCGCACAGAGAAATGCGGACCCGTGGGCGGGTGCCATTAGTTCTAATGGCACGCCGCCCGCACTGGAAAACGCAACCGTACTGTGAACCGAGGTTCCCGTGTGGGCTGCGTTTTCCACAGAAGTGCAGGGACTTCTTCCCTGGGTGTCATGGGGCACGAGAGTCTATTCAAATGAATGGGCTCTGTGCCCGTGCAAAACGCGGCCCGCACGGACGCATATATGTGAACCGGGGGTTAGTGTGTATGTAATGCTATGGTTTAATATAGTTACCCTTTGCTGATACTGTCCGGCCAGTCTTCTAATCCCTCACATCAATTATTTTTATACAGGATTTTATAGCGCCAACAGTTTGCTCAGCGATTTACAATATAAAGGGAGACAATACAGTAACAATAAAGTTCAATACAAGAGGGATTAGAGGGCCCTGCTCCTTGGAGCTTACAATCTAGGAGGGCCCTTTAGAGATGCAGTAAGCTATGCCCCCCCTTGAACCACCACCACCTGCATTCACAGTTTGTTTTCAGTCTTCAAGGTTGACTGACACTGAGCATCATTAACCACTTGACCTCCAGAAGGTTTTACCTCCTTCACGGTCAGGGCATTTTTTTTGCTATTCAGCACTGTGCTACTTTAACTGGCAATTGCGCGCTTATGCAATGCTGTACCCAAATTAAATTTCTATCATTTTTTTTCCACACAAATAGAGCTTTCTTTTGGTAGTATTTAATCACCAATGGGTTTTTATTTTTTCGTATATAAACGAAAACAAACAAATCCTGAAAATTTTGAAAAACAAAAACAATTGAGTACTGTCAGTGATACTTTTTTATTTGCGCTAACATACAATTTTGAGGACAAGCTTTCGGGGTATGTCCTCAAAATTGTATGTTAGTGCAAATAAAAAAAGTATCACGGACAGTACTCAATTGTTCCTGTCGCAAATGCACTAATACGGCTACAATCACCTCAAGAAAAACAAAACAAAACACATTTTTCTTATAATAATTATTATTATTATACAGGATTTATATGGCGCCAATAGTTTGCTCAGCGCTTTACAAATAGGGAGACAATACAGCAACAATACAGTTCAATACAAGAGGGATAGGAGGGCCCTGATCCTCGGAGCTTACAATCTAAGAGATATAATGTAACACAGTGCAAATAAAAAAAATAAAATATAAAATTATAATGTTTAAGTCCAAGAAAAGTCCAAAATTAAAGTTCAGTGTCCCAAAAAAATGTGATAAAAAGTGAAAAAAAAAGACTATTTCACAAATTTTCCAGCGTGCTCAGATCATCATTTTTCTTAGTTTCTGTAAATAAAATTTGCAGGGAAACATAATCTTTCTTTGAAAATTGAAGCCAAAATGTAGTGTGTTGAATTTCTTTTGTAAAAATTATCCAAATCAGTGTATATTAAATTAGACTGTGTGAAAGTTATAGAGTGTACAAACTATGGTATATAATATATATATATATATATATATATATTGGTCTTTCCTTGATATATATATGTGCTTTTTATAATACGTATTTATGTCTACATTGCACGTCTTTAACCTCCCTGGCGGTATTCCCGAGTGTAGCTCGGGGTAAAGTTTCAGTACCAAAAGCGGTAACCCCGAGCTACACTCGGGCTTACCATGCGGCGTTGCACAGGGATTCCCTACAGCGCTTACCTTGTCCTTCGCTCCCGCGATGTGTCCCCTGCAGCGTCCCCGGCCATCTCCTCCGGCCGATGCCGGCATCTGGCTTCCGTGTTCCGGTCCCTGTGACGTCGGGACGTACGGGCGCCGGAACCGGCGGCAAATTTGAGAATTTAAAAAAATTACATTTTTTTAACCACTTGCCGCCCTGCCACCGTTTATATACGGTGGCTGGGCGGCAAGTGGTTAAAAAAACGCTCGTAGGCAAAAGCACGTTTTAAAACGGCCCAAATACACGAGACCAAAAACGAAACAGTCTCGGAAAAAGTGTTCTTTTTTCAATTTAATTCTGATATTTTTTTCTTGACTACAGATTGCATAAAAATACATTTTTTTATTAATAAAGAAACAAAAAAAAAAACTAATTTAAAAATTAACAAATTTGCAAGAAAATGTCATCTTTAGTAATGACAAAATTATTACCAATTAAATAGGACCTCATGACCCTTAGTACTGTACTGAATGGTTTATTTCACATATAAGAACCCTGGACGGCAGTAACATGAGAGGCTTAGTGCTGCCAGGAATAGGGACAGATGTCAGTAACATTACATGGTGATCGAAGTCTTTATATATTGCCTGAAACGATTTCAAGATAAGTGTTTTCCTTGTCTGATGGCTGGCGTGCTGGAGAAATCCCTGCGTGTATGGCGATAATGTTCAGGCATTGTATATGCTTTTAATTGCTATTAATTATATTCATGCTGCTTTCA
>CATNWA010003584.1:0-17702 GCA_951230385.1 Staurois parvus | reverse complement strand
TCTGCAGTCCTCTGCTCAGGATTGAGATTTTAGTGATTGAATTTACATTTATTTTGAAAGAGCAAGACATCTGTATCATGAACTGTAAAAAATATTCCTACCTCGAGCTAATGTGGGAGGTGGAACTAGACCCTTTACCTAAACACAACCGCTTCCACTGAAGTTAATTGGTGTTCTGCCAGGAACCCTTCATGGAAGATTGGACTTAGCTGCAAGCTACCTCCAGGTCACCAAAAGACTGGAATGAAGTAGACTGGACTCTAGCAGACTTGATTTTTAAGAAGACAAGATAGTAGTGGACTGAACTGAAGCAAAACTGGACAGTATACTGGAGTGGAATTTGTACTGGACAGGACAGGCAACAGCACTACAGAAGGTGACAACCTGAATTGGCACAACTGGGGCCTGGATGCAAGGGAACAAACAGGTAGACACTGACACCATGCTCGAATGGTGACAGTGTCTCCTGCTTAAGCTTAAATAGATTTTATGGCCCTTTGGCATGCCCGAGATACCCCAGGACACCCAGACGTGTTCATGGCCATGGGAGACAGAAGAGCAGTGTCAGGGTTGGAGCAAGAAAGGTAAGTTGCTATGACCTTCTGATATATTTTTATGCATGTTCTTTGTTTCACAAATAAATATTTACATACATCATCCATGACACAAGATTTCCATAACACCAGGAATTTTATTTAAAAAAAGCACAACAGTGGTTATCTCCTTTCAGACAGTCTGTCTCGTCATTGGAATGTCCAATAAAGGCTTTCAAAAGGAAGGGGATGAGTCACTGCTGTGACTAATTTCCTTGTTTGGGTAAATTTTAGCTTGACCTATTGAGCTTTGTAAACAACATGACTTTCAACACAGGAGCAGTGTAAAATGTGAAAAAGACGCCAAGAGTAGTACCTGTTGGCTGCATATAACACATTTTGGTAGTCCTATAAAACATTTCTTATTTACTAGACTGAAAAAAGAAAAAAATATACAAACATCAAACAATAATAATGAAAGAAACTATGAATAAATAAATAAAGATACAAAACCACTATAATTACCTTTTTTAAAGGATATTTAATGTAAGACAAATGAAGCTGAACTTGTTTAGTCAGTGTTATCTGATGTTACCTGTGGCATTTTCTGCCATTATGCCTAATGTTTGCCTAAGTGTTTTCAGTGTGCCTGTGTCACTTTGCATTTAGAGGAAAGTTCCAATGCCCCCAGCACTCAGCTTGAATAATTATCAAATTCAGCTTAAATAAAACCTGCTTGAGAAATCATGAAAGCAAATGTCTGACTTGTATACCTTTGTAAACATACAGTATGCTGAAACTGTACACTACTAGGAAGATGCTTCAGCAAGTTTCCTTAAAACAATTGCATTGTTAACATTGGGTAAACCACTTATTGAACTGAGACCAAAACCTTTTTTTTTCCTTCCCCTGCAATAGCTAATATCATCTATGGTTGTTAGTCACTAGCCTAGAACATTGTCATTGCATCCTGCAGTGATGAAAGCTTCTTTATAGGGATTGCCTTGAGCCTCTCTATGTTGGGCTAAGGCTTTCAACGTCTGCAACATCATCAGAGCTCCTGCAACTTCTGATAGTACAGGCATGTTCATTGGGTATCTAATTCAGTTCCCTGGACACATCTCCTCTGGGTCTCTTGGATGTATGGTTACATTTTATGCCAGCCTTGTGCTGAGATAAGTGTTTATTTCTCAGGGCCCTGCCTGGAGAGTCCTGGTTTGTAAAGATTATTCTGTGAATTGCTGCTTCATAGCTCCCAACTGTCCTTCATTTCGAGGGAATGTCCTCATTATAAGCAAATTCACTCTGTCCCTCTATCCTCCATATTTGTTTCTCTTTTTGAGTCTAGTAGTGTATACCTCATTAAACAATGTGTTATTCAATTACCAAAACTATTTACAATTGCTAAACATTCAATCCACCCTTTAAATTCTTGCATTTTTGTTTTTAAAAAAAAACAGTAGTTCTGAGGTGAATTAGTGGTAAAGAGGGGTTGCGGGTTGATCAATTTTCACTGTTCAACAAATTTTTATTTTGCCAGTTTTGGAACAAAAAAGGTTCCAATTCTTATTGAATTCACATTCTGAGTTCAAATATAACAATGCAATTTGTCATTGGCTCTAGTTTTTCTGTAAACGGAAAAAGTTTTCTACTATATGGTGCGTAATGACTTAAATTAGATGCACAAATAATGAGTCAGATTGATGGTCTTGTCCTCATATTATAAAGAAATGTGACTATTGACTACCATAACAACAGCCTAAATGGCTATAATATATTGCATAGGATTACCAAGAAAAATTATAGCCATAATGCTTAAGTTGAATCATTTTTAAATAATTTGGAGATTCTCACTAGTTTTTGTACATTCAGTTTGTGTCGGTGTTTTGGTTCTCTTGGATCTTTATCTCTTGTATTCGAGGGAATGGGCTATACTCTTACATACTGATCATTGAATGGGCTCTATTTACCTTGATATCTTCTTTCCATAGCTTGCAATGTCTTGATGGAAGCGCTCTCCGTGTTCATCACTCACTGCTCCACAGTTTGGTGGGAAAAAATCCAGATGCGAATGTAGAAAATGAATTTTTAGAGACATGTTGCAACCCAGATTTCTGTAAGTCTGGATGAGTTTTTTCTACCACTTTCTTGTAGTCTGGTGTTTTATTGTTTCCAAGAAAATTTGATGTGTCACTGATACAAATGCTGTCCAGGCAGCCTTTTCCTTTCCACGCAACAGAGAAAGAAACTCATCATCATGAATAAGTTACGAATCTGTGGGCCCAACAAAGACTCCTTCATTTATTTTTGCAGCACTAAGTGCTGGAAATTTTGCTAATCAGGTACTTGAAACCTGCTTTATTCTTGTCCATTGCCTTAACAAAGTTTTTCATTAATCCCAACTTGATGTGTAATGGAGGTAATAAGATCTTATTGCTGTCTACAAGTGCTGGATAGTTAACATTTTTTTTCTTCCAGGCTGCAATGACTACTGGCGTAATGGCCAGTCTCTTTTGGCATAGTGCATTTCTCTCGCACGACTGTCCCCACTCACAGAGGAAAGCAGCAGTACTTAGTATATCCACCTTGAAGTCGAAGTAGGACTAGCACATCACCTTCAGGTCACCACAAAATCGACCATTGATGTTCATCATAGTTGATGCACCTTAAAAGCTCTTTCAAGTTTTCATACGTTTCTTTCATTGAAACTGCGTAAGCAACTGGAACTGACGGCAGCTCCGATTGCCATTATGGAGCAAAACAGCTTTTAAGACTCGCCTTTGAAGCATCAATGAACAGCCTCCACTCATCGGGATCATAGCATACGCCGATGGCTGAGATTAAACCCATGAACATTGTTACATACAGCAATATCACCTTCCTGGACGAAGAATGGGATCAGATCTTTCTGACGACGACGGTAGAGAAAGACGTACGAACATCACTTGCTAGGAGATTCCACTGTTGTAGTCTTGACCCCAAAAGCTCTGCCTTGTTTTTCGGAAGATCCAGGTCTCTGATAAGATCGCTCAATTCCACTTGTGTAATGAGGTGTGGTTCAGTGGGTGTGGATGAAAAAGAAAGTCTGGGTCATGTGAGGTTGACGGTTGATGACTACACGCTTCAGGTTCTTCCTCACTTGACTCAACCACGAAGGATTCTGGTGCTTTAGGAATTGGTAGCCCCTCTCCATGAGGAACTGGACGTATTGCCGATGGAATATTTGGATAGTGCACAGATAAAACTTTTTCTTCTTATTTAGCCCTTTTTACAATTGGAGGCACCATACAAAAGTAACAATTACTAACATGATCTGTTGGCTCTCTCCAAATCATTGGCACAGCGAAAGGCATAGATGCCTTTTTTCCATTCAACCATTGCTCCAGTGCCGTCCCACAAGAATTGCAGCATATATGTGGTGCCCAGCTCTTGTCCTGGTCTCCTATCTTGCAGCCAAAATACAAGTTGTAGGCTTTCTTAATCATTCCCGTTATCCTCCTTTTTTGTGAGATAAAAGTTATTTCACCGCAGATATAGCAGAAATTATCTGCTTTATTCACACAAGTTCGAGGCATTACTGAGTAGCCTATATAAGCATTTAAAACGAAATGTAAAGACGCTGTCGAACTACAATCAGCTACAGATACTGCAGCTTTTATGCAGTGAAGTGATGCAATTAAAGGCTAATATTGCATCATCTCAGTATACATGCAATTTTCTATTGGTCACACAGTATCAATTGCGCAATATGCAGCTGAAGTTGCATCATAATTTTTGAATGGCTTACGTCATTAGATGGGTGAATATATCATGGAAACTAGAGCCAATCAAACATTTTTTAGGGTCATTTTCGTTTTCAGCACCCCAAAATTATGTAAGATTAGCTAATTTTATGCCCAAAACTTTTCGCCTGTTGAACAGTGTAATTAGTGTTCAAAGCACCACTGTCATACAATGTATCATATTCCATTGTGGGTACTGACAGCAGTGTCCATATAGGTTCTACAATATACAGTGTGTGTGTGTATTATATATATATATATGAATATGTGTGTGTGTATATATATATATAAATATATATATATATACACTCACACACAATATATTTAAAAGATGGAATTGGTGTCCTGCCTACTCCCACCCTGCCCCCTCTCCTTCTGTGTCAGAAACAAACATTCTCTTCATGAGAATGTGACCTTCTATTGTTCCACAAGGACAGACACAGAACATACACACTGTACCAAGCTTATCCAACCATTCTCTGATTAGGTAACCCTTCCATGACCATTGGAGTTCAAAGGTTTGATGCCCAGAGGAAATGTACCGGCTTTAGTAGGCCTCATTTAAACTGTATATAAGTCAAGTGTTTTAATTTCATTCTGGATATAGTAGGAAAGAGTTAGAACTAGTGGTGCACCGAAATGAAAATTCTGGTGCCGAAACTGAAAATGAAAATTTAAAATACACTTGGCCAAAAACTGAAATGCGAAATGCGCAGTTTTTAAAAAAATGAATATTTTTTTTTGGAAAAAAAAATACACTTTGATTAAAAAAAACAAAAAAAAAAAAAACATATATACCCCAACTTTTTTTGTAAAATATGAAAGAGGATGTTACGGCGAGTAAATAGATACCCAATATGTCACACTTTAAAATTGCACACACTCGTGGAATGGCGTGAAACTGCGGTACTTAAAAATCTCATGGGTGATGCTTTAAACATTTCTACAGGTTAGCAGTGTAAAGTTACAGAGGAGGTCTAGTGTGAGAATTATTGCTTTTGCTCTGACATTCGTGGCAATACTTCACGTGTGTGGTTTGAACACCGTTTACATATGTGGGCATGGCCTACGTATGCGTTCACCACTACGTGCGAGCACGGGGGGACGGGGGGGCACTTTAAACTTTTTTTTTTATTTATTTAAAGGTTTTTTTTTTGCTTTTTTTGCACTGTCCCTTTGAAAAAAACATTTAATAACTTTTATTCTTATCACAAGAAATGCATGCATCCCTTGTGATAGAAATAATTAGTGACAGGCAGGGGCGGACTGACAACTCATGGGGCCCCCGGGGCAATAGGGGATCATGGGGCCCCTGTATCCTCGCTCACACTCAAACAACACCCAAAAAAGCCTATGAAAGGTACCAGGGGCATCTCATGGGGCCCCCTACTGATCCTGGGACCCTCGGGCAGTGCCCGAATTCCCAAATGGTCAGTCTGCCCCTTGTGACAGGTCCTCTTTATGGAGAGATACGGGGGTCAATAAGACCTCACACCTCTCCTTTACAATGTAAAGCACTAGATTAAAAAAAAGCATTGATCCAGTGCTCTTAAAAAAAAAAAAATGACCGGAACTGGAAGTGACATCACTCTGGTCCCAAGGGTATAGAGATGGGTGGAGGCCATCTTTCCTTCACTCATCTCTATGCCCAGCTCCGAGATCGTTCGATGGCTTCTCAGGTAAGCCTGAGAACTACAGAGCAGTGGCCGGTGGCGACTGCGGTGGGCAGGCGGCAGTGAGGGGTGATGGCGGGTGAGGGGCGGGGTTTTTTGGCCTAAACGTTTTGGCCACCAGAATTTCGGAGCATCCCTAGTTAGAATCTTTGCAAAGTCTTTTTTAATGTGCCCTCCCTGGAGAGATTAACCCTCTTTATTTATCCTAGTAATCATTGGACTAAAAGAGAGGCAAGATCTAAAATTGTTACTGGAACAAGAACAGAAGGGAAATATTCCAATGGTTACAGTGACCAGGATCATTACCCGCTTGCCCTCCGCACTAGAGCAGATATACTGCTAGAGGGCAACACGGCTGCACAAAAATCACATATATATATACACGTGATTTGCATTGCCGCAATTGGCTGCTGGGGGTGTCAATCACCGGGTCCCGGATGGGATTCGATGATTGTCGGCAGGGCTGAGAGGGGAGAGATCTGTGTGTAAACAACACAGATCTCTCTCCTGCCAGCATGTCTATGCTGCTTTGTATCTCTCTGCACAGCATGTCTCCCTAGTTAAAACACACACAGCACACAGTTAACCCTTTGATCGCCCCAGATGTTAACCCCTTCCTGCCCAGTTCCATTAGTACAGTGTCAGTACTTTTTATTAGCACTTATCACTGTATTGGTGTCACTGGGGATGTCAGTGGCAGTTAGTCAGTTCCCCCTCAGTGTCAGAATGCCCGCCGCTCAGTCCCGCTATAAGTCGCTAATCGCCGCCATTACTAGTATAAAAAAAAAAATTTAAATTCCAGAATATATACCGCCATTTGTAGACACTATAACTTTCTCATTAAACCAATTATTATACACTTAGTGGGTTTTTTGTGTTTCAGCAAGGACATGGAGCAGAATACATTTTGGCCTAAATTTATGAAGAAAATTTGATTTTTGTTATTTTTTTATTGGACATGTTTAATAGCAAAAAGTAAAAAAATATAGTTTTTTTTTCAAAATTGTCAGTCTTTTTTTATTTATAGCGCAAAAAAAAAAAAACACACTGGTGATCAAATACCACCGAAAGAAACCTCTATTTGTGGGGAAAAAAAGGACATAAATTAAATTTATGTACAGCATTGCATGACCGCGCAATAGTCAGTTGAAGTAACACAGTGCCATATCACTAAAAATGGCCTGGGGCGGGTAAATCCTCTGGGGCGAGTGGTTAATCCCGGAATAGGAGCTGTGCTGGACTGGAGACAAGGTAAATCTGTAGCAGGGGTGGACTGACAACTCATGGGGCCCCCGGGCAATAGGTGATCATGGGGCCCTGTGTCCTTGCCCAAACTCAAAAAAGTCTATGAAAAAGGTACTAGGGGCATCTCATGGGGCCCTTTACTGACCCCAGGCCCTCGGGCAGTGCCTGAGTTTCCAAATGGTCAGTCCGCCCCTGGTCTGTAGGGAACCTGTACTGGGGGTGCATTTCTCCGGCTCAACACAAAGCAGGACTGTGCATGCCCTGACGCAGCGTCCAGCTCCCCCCCCCCCCCACTTTATTCACTGATGCGATGAAACTGAAAACTTTCTTCTTGTAAACTGTAACTAGATTAACATTTATTTATTGGACATTAGGATCAGAGTTCTGGAAAATGTATCATTTTGAGCTTCCTGGAATTGAGCTGGGCTGGATTACATAGTATTTGAATAAAGGTAATGAAGTAGAGAGGATTGTAGATTCATCATGTCAAGTCCTATTAGATCCAGTAAATGAATGACGCAATGGGAATGTGTCACTCAGAGAGTTCGCAGACTTTAGCTGGAAGTGATCTGTCATCAGTAATATGCAGGCTATTTATAGGGGGATGAAATAAAAAAATCCTAAAAATCAGAGGCAAGCTGTATTAAAATGCAAAAAAAAAAAAAAACTTTAACCCTGCAAAACCCCCCACCCCTCGCCTAACACTGCAACCTGCTCCTAGGATAATCATGAAGAAGAACTCCCACCCACTCCAGAATCACGGATTGACATTAGAACATGCCCCATGTAGGCAGGTGTAGGTTTTCCTCCACCCAGTAGGTGGCACTGTGCCATTGTACAGATGGGAGTGCAGTATACAGAGAGGATTGTCCCTTCATGGACTCTGTTGGTGTCACAGAGGAAGGGCTTTTTTTTTCTCAGAGAACAGGTGCAGGAACTACCCCCTTTGGTGTCACCCCCTTGTCTTCGCTCCCTACCAAACTCTGATCACTTTCCCTTGGTTACACTCCCTACCCACTTCCCAGTACTGCCCTTTTAGAGAATACAGAGCAAAGTATAATTTTGTGGTTCTAAGTAACTTGTTAATGATAACAAGAAAAGCAGTAAAATAAACCCCCTGCAGACAGAAACAATAGACCCACCCCCAGCAACAGCAGATCCCCCTCCAGGAACAATGGACCCCTGCAACAAAATACTACCACAGCAACAATAGACCCCCAACAGCCACAGCAGATCTCCTGGCAGCCAGCTTCAATATACCCCCCAGCAGCCAGCAACAATCCCTAAACAGTAGATCTCTATCAGCAACAATTGAGCCCCAGCTACATAAGATCCCCTTCCAGCAACAATAGCCACCCCACTATCAACAATAGACCCCCACGCAAAAGTAGATCCCCTCCAACAACAACAGATCCCCCAGCAGCCAGAATCAATCAGACCCTGCTGCACACACCAGCACCCTTTGCCATTATATAACCTCGGAAAACCACTAAGCAACTTTTCCCCTCCCTGGTTATCTTCACCTTGATTATTGTAACTCCCTCCTCATTGGCCGACCTCCTCGCAGGCTATCCCCCTTTCAGTCTATCATGAATGCTGCTGCCAGACTTATCCACTTACTAACCGTTCCATATCCCTGCCACCCTCACTGCCTCCAATCCCTCCACTGGCCCCCACTCAGTGTCCTCCATCCCTCTTTGCCAATCCCTCCACTGGCCTCCACTCAGTGTCCTCCACCCCTCCACCTCTCTCTGCCAATCCCTCCACTGCTGCCTCCACTCACTTGTCCTCCACCCCTCTCTGCCACTCAGAGTCCCTCCACTGGCCTCCACTGGCCTCAGTGTCCTCCACCCCTCTCTGCCAATCCCTCTTTCAATCCCTCCACTGGCTTCCCATTGCCCAACGGATACAATTCAAAACATTAACAATAACATATAAAGCCATTTATAACTGCCCCAAAATTACATCAACGATCTTGTCTCCAAATACCACCCAAACCATCATCTCTGCTCCTCCCATGACCTCCTGCTCTCTAGCTCCCTTGTCTCCTCCTCCCATGCTCGTTTCCAGGCCTTTTCCAGAGGCCCCCCATCCTCTGGAACTCCCAATCTATCCGACTATCGCCTACTCTGCCCACTTTTAGGCGATCTCTGGAAACCTATCTCTTCTGGGAAGCCTATCCTGCCCTCAGCTAATAACCAAATCTTATATTCCTCCTACCAGTCCATCCCCCACAGTTACAGTTACATATATGTGACCCCGCCCCGTGTGACATCAGTGACCAGTATGCACTGTCAATGATGTCACATGGGGGCGGGTTACATGGGTGATGTCACCGGGTGGCCCCACCCCTTACATATTTAAGAACTGTCAAACCAATTTCTCAGCAGACGGCCGGGGGCCAGCGACGGTGGCGGAGCCTTTTTTTTTCTTCTTCGGAAGGCGGCAGTGGCGGTGAACATCATGACATTGTGGTTGACATTGGATCTACTTCAGGGAACATTCTTTTATTAAAGAACTTGTCAAAGAATGACTCCTGCCTTTTTTTCACACTACAGCTTTTTCTTGTGAATCGGTAGGCTGTACCATGTACCCCATACTCATTCGTGTGGGGGGGGGCTGGGATCTGGGGGCCCTCTTGCTAAAGGGGGCTTCCAAATTCCGATAAGCCACCTGCCCACAGACCCCCACAACCACTGGCCAGGGTTCTGGGGAAGAGAGACCTTGTCCCCCATCAACATGGGGACAAGGTGCTTTGGGGGGAGCCCCCCCTACCCCAAAGCACAACCCCATGTTGAGGGCATGTGGCTAGGTATGGTTCAGGGGGGAGGGGCGCTCGCTCTGGCTCACCCCCCCTTTCCTGACTTGCCGGGCTGCATGCTCAGATAAGGGTCTGGTATGGATTTTTGGGTAGGAACCCCACTCCATTTTTTTTTGGCATTGGGCTTCCCCTCAAAAACCATACCAGATCCAAAGGGCTTGGTATGGATGGGAGGGGGGACCCCACGCTGTTTCAAATATTTTTTTAATTGCCGGCAATTCTTTCTTTTACATTCAGCTGTCAGTGGGAACCCCGCTGACAGCTGAAACATGAATGCTTGCTTTTCACTACTAAAATTCCGCATGACTTGATAAAATAAAATGGTATTTTAGTAGCCTTTTTTAGTGAATTTACTATTTTTCAGTGCATTCTGGGCATTTGGGAAGGTCTCCTGAGGTTATCTTTTAAAAAGCTTCTAAACACAAACGTGCATAAACACGGCTAAACGCGGAATGCAAACGCAGCAAAACTGACCTTTTTTAACCTACGTTTTCCAGCAGTCAGTTTCCATCATTCAGAAGAGTTTTCCAAATTTCCCGTGTACATGAGCCCTGAGTCATCCACCAGGATGATCTGCTTGTGTATTTATCCTGCTGGTTGGTGGGAGCCTCTCTACTGCTATAACTACTGGTCTCCGAGCCTGACCGCGGACTATAACTTATTTGTATGAGTAAACAAAATCCAGGGATGAAGATACCCCAAAACATGCCATTACAATTAAAACATGATAGCAAATTGGGTTTTACAAAAGCTGTGCTCTAATACAACCGTGTTATGTCAACACTTCACAAAGCTAATGTAGATCGCCAATAAACCATGAAATAAATCTACAAAGATAAGTGGATAAAATAAAGGATTTTGAATGCAAGTCAAATATATATATATTCAGTTGTGTTCAAAATAATAGCAGTGTGCTGAAAAAGTGAATAAAGCTCAAAATCCTCACTAATAGCTTTTTATTTCCATCCACACAAATGCATTGGGAACACGACACATTCTATTCCAAATCAAAACATGAAGAAAAATAGATCAAATTTGTGTTTGTTCCTCTAAAAAAATTTGAAGAAAAGTGAATATTAGACGGTTCAAAAAAATCGCAGTGTTTGTATTCTTCTTTACAAACTCAAACATTCACTATATAAACTGAAAAATGTTTGAAGATTTTGCTTTCCTTTGAATGACTTAATGAATATTTGGTTGTAGTCGCACTGTTTCTGAGAACTGCTGTACATCTGTGTTGCATGGAGTCACCCAACTTCTGGCCCCTGTGAACAGGTATTCCAGCCCAGGATGATTGGACTACATTCCACAGTTCTTCTCTATTTCTTGGTTTTGCCTCAGAAACTGCATTTTTGATGTCACCCCACAAGTTTTCTATTGGATTAAGATCCGGGGATTGGGCTGGCCACTCCATAATGTCAATCTTGTTGGTCTGGAACAAAGATGCTGCACGTTTACTGGTGTGTTTGGGGTCGTTGTCTTGTTGGAACACCCATTTCAAGGGCATTTCCTCTTCAGCATAAGGCAGCATGACCTCTTCAAGTATTCTGATGTATTCAAACTGATCCATGATCCCTGGTATGCGATAAATAGGCCCAACACCGTAGTATGAGAAACATCCCCATATCATGATGCTTGCACCACCATGCTTCACTGTCTTCACAGTGTACTGTGGCTTGAATTCAGTGTTTGGGGGTCGTCTGACAAACTGTCTCCGCCCACTAGACCCAAAAAAGAACAATCTTACTTTCATCAGTCCACAAAAAATGTTGCGCCATTTCTCTTTAGGCCGGTCAATGTGCTCTTTAGCAAATTGTAACCTCTTCAGCACGTCTTTTTTCCAACAGTGGGACTTTGCGGGGGCTTCTTGCAGATAGCTTGGCTTCACATAGGCGTCTTCTAATTGTAACAGTCCTCACAGGGAACTTTACACCTTCTTTTCATCTTCCTGGAGCTGATTGTTGGCTGAGTCCGCGCCATTTTGGCTATTCTTCTATCCATTTGAATGGTAGTTTTTCGCTTTTTTCCCACGTCTTTCAGGTTTTGGTTGCCATTTTAAAATCCATTTGCGATCATTTTAAGCTGAGCAGCCTATCATTTTTCTGCACTTCTTTATATGTTTTCCCCTCTCCAATCAACTTTTTAATCAAGGTACGCGTTCTTCTGAACAATGTCTGGAACGATCCCATTTTCCTCAGAATTTCAGAGAGAAATGCACTGTAACCAGCATGTACAACATTTGCTGCCTTCCTTTCTTAAAATAAGGGCAATAATTGCCACCTGTTTTTCAAAGAATGAATGACCTCACTAATAGAACTCCACACTGCTATTATTTTGAACATGCCCCTTTCAATTAGTGATTCAATGACACAGAATCAGCACATGCATGTCATGACTGTTGGGTCTGTTGGATTTCTATTACTCTATACATCCTGCTAGTAAATTATTTGCCATGTGGAAATATCATTTCTACCAAAAACAGTGATTGATCCGGTTAGTGATGTCTGTCTGCTATTATTTTTGAACACAACTGTATCTATATATAGTATTCAATATGAAAAACATAATATAAAAATTTTACAAACTATCCTGTTTATAAAACACTTAGGGGTAGGAAAAAACACAACATTTCAATTTTAAGTGGTAGCATACTTATTACGGAAGAAAATAAATAAAAATGCCATATAGTGTGCCTTACACAGGCCTCAGACGTGCATAGGCATTAGGATGTACAGGGTTGAAAATTGTGGGCTTGGCTGATGTTATTGTTTCGTTTATTTGTTATATCTCTAATAGAAGATTTTCTTTTTCATTCCCTTTTTTTTTTTTTAGCTCCAGGGTGGTTTCCGGTTTGCTTCTCCTGGCAGTGCTATTTGAGGGCTTTGTATGGCGTCTGTGGTCTTGGTGCCAAGATGTCTGTGCCCTGAACTGGTGCTTAACCACTTCCAGGACCGGACACTTTTACCCCCTTCCTGACCAGGGCAATTTTTCAGCTTTTAGCGCTATCACACTTTGAATGACAATTGCGGCGGTCATGCAACACTGTACCCAAATGAATTTTTTACCATTTTTTTGAGATAGATAAAGCTTTATTTTGGTGGTATTTAATTCACCACTGGGATTTGTATTTTTTTTTGCTATGTAAAAAAAATGTTTAAAAAATTTTGAAAAAAAAAAAGTGTTTTTTTTATAAAATTTTGCAATAAATAATATTTCATCATAAATCTTAGCCAAAATTTATTCCGTTATCTTTTTAGTAAAAAAAAAATAAACCAAATTAGTGTTTATAAGCAAAAATTATAATTTTTAAACATTTTTTTTTACATTTTTATTTTATTTTTTTTATATATTATTATTTTTTATTTTTTAGTTTTTTTTACATACTGTCACCCTAGCAGTACAGTGTCACCATGGTGACACTGTACTACTTGTGAGGGGGTGATGAATGAAGATTTTTTTTTTTTTTTTTTACACTGATTGCTTTTACACCATATAGGATGTAAAAGCAATCATTTCTCTTTCTCTTTTTCTGCATTCTTGCAGTCATTGAGAAATACTGAGTGAGCTGTGATTGATCACAGCTTGTCACATTGGTACAAGGCTGTTGTGAATGAGGCTTGTACCATGTGACCTCTGTGATCATTCACAGATTTCACACATTAGTAAGCAATGATGTCACAAGTGACATTTTGCTTACTACTTTGCATGTGATCACTGATTGGCCAATCAGTGATCACAATGATCGGGACCTCGTACAGAGGTCCCGTCCAACGATCGTGTTTCACACTGTGTCCGGAGGACACAGCGGGCACCGGATCGTGGTGCTGGCGTGCTCCCAGGGAGCCGCGCACAAGCAGGGTGCGGGAAGGCCGTTTATAGACGGCCACCCGACCCTGCAGTGCCACCGTCCCGTTTTTATATACAACGGCCGGTCGGTGAAGTGGTTTTAAAGGCAATTCTACAAATTGATGGTGATCAAACAACACACACATCAATGATTACCCAAATCATGATTTTATTGTAACGTATCCAAATGCGGTTTAACGAACTAAAAAAAATTGTTTTTACACAACATGCTTTGTAAAACCATGAGTGCTATGGGTAAAAAGTATCCCCCCCCCTTCCTTTTTTGTACTGAATACAAGCGAAATGGTAACTATTAAATGAAAAAAAAATCTTGATATTTTATATGCACTCTGCTTTTTAACCCTTTCAGCACAAAGCATGTAAGCAAAGGCCAAGCCTCTGCCATGCCCCAGTCACACACAAACCATTAAAAAAATAATATTCACTAAGTCCTTGGTTATGCTCTTAAGTGTCTTTTTTTCACCAGTATGTTTGCCAGGAATCAGTAACCAGATCTAAACCTGGCTATACTCAGGAAACTGGGACCGAACTATGTATGCTTTAAGTGAGATTTATTTACAATGAAACTAAATCCATACAAAATCCAGCATAAAAGTATAAGTGAACTAAAAACTTAGTGACAGAACACATGACAAAAAAACTGACAAACAGAAGCCTAACTAACAATAAACTATAAACACATGTATACAAAATGGAGAACACAGAGAAGCAGGGAAAACTGAGAGGCACAGGGAGCAGATGGAAAAAGAGAACCAAAAGGAAGGAACAAGGGAGAGCAGATACAAGGCAACAGGGTACAGGGCACAGGGCAGGATAATGGCTACTATTATCTGGCAGGAAGCAAAACACTGATGTGAGAGGCACTAATAGGGGTGGATATAAATACCCTCCCAGCAGCCAGCATCATGTGAAAACTGATTACTGGGGTCCGCTGTCTGCTGAGACACACCAGCTGGTTGACACTGGAATTACAACCCTCCACCCAGGGAACTATGGTGCCACCAGCACCACCACCAGGTGATCCAAGTTCTGACAGGGTTTACTTTATACTGGATTTTCTAACAAATGCAAATATTTATAGCATTGATGGTCATCTTTATGATATAGGGGGCTTGAGTGCAGTCCTTTACATCTCCACAGGGCAGAACATATTAATAAGAGAGTAAAATGTTACAGAACCTGCAGTCTTGCACTAGAAGATGGCCATAAATTATGATCATGCTACAAAAGGTGGTCAGGGACTGCAGACATGCTATAGTAGTCATAGATCAGAGACATATTACATGAGACTGCTAAAGATTATGGCTATTATAGCCCCTTGCTAAAACAATATTTCCACATTTGTGCTTGTACCCATATTAAGGTTTATGCTATAAGGCTCCACATTTGTGCTGCTTATAGCTCCCTTAAAAATAATTTTTAAATTTTATTCAAGAAAAATTAAAACATTAAAAGAGAAAAGGGATAGACTACGTGGGAAAAAGTCGATATTGTGAGGGGAAAAAAAAGAATTTAACATCCAAAAGCCATTCTAAAAGATATATTTCAAGCCAGCATCAAGGCAGGAAAATGGAGACTACTGTCTTCAGAGGATTTGAGGGATCACAATAAGTGCAAATGGGCCATAATTTGGGAACCAGGGGTTGAAACCACATTTTTTGGGCTGTGTTGGTCAATGCAGTCCATACGTACAATATGGAAAAATGCAAAAGGTCTACGGAGGACTTCTATCCTTGTGAGCAAACCAGAAGTGGAAAACATGTCAAGGAAGGTTGGTTCTCGGGTGGAAACTGTTGTGTGCAGTCAAGGTAACAGCAGCTGAGCAGGGTCCATGGAGATGGACTATAATGGCCAGCACCAGAATTGTCCATGTATAAACAGAGGCAAGTCTTGAGTGGATCTATTGAGTTGTGCATGTTTCTGAAGTAATCCATGCTATTTAACCCCCAAAAGCCACTGCCTCAAGTAAGCATCAAGGTTAGGAAAACAGAGAATACTATCTACAAAGGCTCTGAGGGAGCACATTGAGTGCCAATTGGCCATAATGTGGGCGAAAAGGACTGGAACACATGCATTAGGCTGTGTTGATCACTGTAGTCCCTACATACAGTATGGAAAGGGCAAAAAAAGGTATGGCTAGAGGAGGAAAGAGGTACAGAGTGATTTGGAACCAAATGATGGTGACTTGGAAGTAATAATAAATGTACCCCAGTCGGTACTTCTAATGGGTTCAGTGGCTTCTTTTAATCATCAAAATCACCAAAACAGTTTAAAACACATCAATAGGAAGCAAGATGACATCTTTCCATCTGTGAGGGAAATCCCCTCTTGGACAGTTGTCACAAGAACACAGGTCCCCATTGGAAGGTATCCATCGTATTCCTATTCTGGTCACAAATCAAAATTATACATTTATCCTCATTTTCCTGTCTGGTGAAAACTGGTGATCAAGACAAGTATCGAGGGTGAATCTCCTTAACGGGGACTCAGACAGCAATAAAAAACGTGGCAGGGTTCTAAGCTCTCACCGCTAAAAAAAAAAAAAAAGAAAAAAAGATTGCTTTTAAGTTTTCTTCAAGTGTTTTGCATTGTATATAAGTGCTTTAGTTATTTGAAAATACAGCAGTTTGAAAAACATTTGCACACAATTAGGAGAATTAAATGTAAAAGTAGCCAAAGTCAAGAGGTACTTAGATGACGAACAATGAGGGGGCACTTGACAAACAATGGCTTTTATGAGTACTTTAATGGAATTATGAAACACAAGTTCAAACCAGAGGATGGAATCTTGCCGTAGTTCTTTTTATTATATATTCACCATTTATCTTGACATATTTTTTGGAAGAAATCTGAGGGTTTTTTTGTTTTTTTTCAGTAAATAACCCCCTTTTTCATCTATTACTCAGCTTTGCCCATACTGCCCAGTACAAAACTATTTTGAAATGTTACGAGTTTAGCCAAACCACAGCCTAGACCACACAAAGAACAAACATTCAGGCTGCCAGAGTCATCTCGCCTTCCAATAGACACAGCAACATCTAGGGGAGGAAGAAAAGCTGGCCATAAATTATCCAAATTTTTTCTTAAAAATGTTTGTTTTTTGGAACATTTGTTTTAGAATTTGTAATGGATATTCAGGAAAAATCAATGATAACTTTCAACCTTAAAATCAAAGGATGGAAAGTTTTTCTCTTTCCTTATTGGAATGGATAAAATGTTAACTGATAGTGTGTTCCTCAGTTGGGAAATACCATACTCATTGTAATGTCCATGTGCTAAAGTAAATTTTTATCCAGAATTAGTACTTTAATTATTTTAAACAATTATGCATGGGAATGTATGAAAGAACAATACAAACAAAGGTTCCTGTAGATTCAAATTATTAAATAGATTCCAATATATATATATAGAGATGAGCGAATCGAAGTATCCGAAGTGGAATTCGAGTCGAATATCGGAAAAATTTCGATTCGTGCCGAATCCGAAAAATAGCCTAATTCGGACGCGCGAATCGAAATTTTTCAGAAAATGGCGGCTGACATGTGCGGCGACGGAGCGGGGATGTCTGGGAAGGCGCGCAGACAAGGCGCGCTGACCCATAATGCATTCCTCAACTACATGTGATCGCATCAGCCAATCAGCAGCCAGCCAGCCAGCACTGTGTAATGGTCGAGCTATAAATAGCGGCCATTTTGGAATTCTTCATTTGCCTGCAGTTATTGAACAGAGGCAGACCGCTCTGTACTAGGGACAGGGACAGAGTTAGGGCCACAGAAACGAT